>OMMV01193016.1:0-11664 GCA_900302635.1 Chatrabus melanurus
GCAGAGCAGGCGACCCCCTGATTTACATGCTTGCAAACTGCAAACTATCAGCAATTTCCACAGCAGACATACTGCGGTATGTTTTCTGGTTATGATCAAATGACCTTTTTGGCGAAAAGCTCATTTGGAATCTCATATGTTGTCTTGATTGTTTATGACTGGTTTTTGAAACAGTTCTAACCCCCGTGAACTGTTTCTCCCCCAAATAACGTGCAGTCTTTATTTAAGAAATGGTATCTAAAGTGGATCTGTTCCTCACACGGAAACTGTTTGTCCTCGTCTCTTTACAGCGCCAAGGGCTTCCAGCACCACAGAATGACTAATGGAGCCATGAACGTGGAGATTGGGAACCCTGCCTATAAGATCTATGAAGGAGACCCTGATGATGACGCTGGAGAACTCCTGGTTTCAGACTTTGCTTTGGATCCAGATAAGGTAATGCAGCTGAAAATATGACAAGAAATATGCTAAACGAAGCAGTAAATTTCCAGCTTCCTGCAGACTGGTTCAGTTCTTTTCACGTTGCAATGCATTTATTTGGATGATTCCATTTTCCGTGGCAGCCATCTTGGATTTGTAAAAATGGCGGCTTAAAATGGGAGTTTTTGGATATCTTGGCTTCTAGATGATCTAGGCTCTTGATTCCAGTGGCTAAATACACATTTTCAGGGCCAAGGAATCCAATGGTGCTAATTATAAAAACATACATTTGGCAAAGTCACATTTATGGGTGGCCATCTTGGATTTTTGAGCGTTTTTGTGAGGAAGCATCAACTACAACATCTCGGCCATGTGGTGCTGGACATTATCCAGCATGCAGGTGCCTCAGTGTCGAGGACCCCAGCGGCTGGAGAAGGCCAGCAGGATGACTATGTATCAGCTGGCTGCAGCGGATGGAGGGTGACTTTCGAGAGGTGCAGATGGACTAGATGTGTGCGCGGCTGGCTGCTGGTGGACGCTGCACCAGCGCATGCTCCCAGACCTGATCTTGTTTGAAACGTGGTGGGATTCAAAGTATGTCAACCTTTGACATACTTTGGTAATCCCTTGCGTTACGTCATCGTACGTGCCGCAACGGGAGGTTTTTGGGAAGCGGTTGTGCTGAAGTTATACTATGGGTGTGCTATGGTGTCTGGTTATGCTACGGTTGTTTTTTGCACACATCACATGGTACAAAGCCAAGTGCGAAACGTCGTCACGCCACACGCTATATCACATTGGTAGATCGCAACCACAGAGGCCTGTAAGAACCTTCCGGAATGCGCATCTGAAAGCGAGAACGGCGCTTAAAACTGACGTACACGGTCACTTGTGGTATGAGAAGATTTAAAAAAAAAAAAGAAGGATTCTTTCATGTATAAAATGTCAATTCTTTTTCACTCTGAATCAACCGTATAATTTTCTTTTCTTTGCAGCCCACCAACTTCACCAACCCCGTGTACGCCACCCTCTACATGGGCGCCCAAAACAGCCGCAACTCTCTGGCCAGCACAGATGAAAAGAAGGAGCTTCTTTCCCAGGGCGAAGACGACATGAGCGACCCGCTGGCGTAGAGCTCGGCGTGGATTGAACTCTGCCAACGCTGCCCGACCCAGTGCTGAGCCAACACGCTCTCTCATCTTATGCCTTTACCAACTAGAAAGAAAAGCAACAAAAAAAGGGGGAAAAAAGCGAGAACACTGTATAAAATGTATAAAATGAAGGACTACTTTTTTATGTGATTGCAGTATTATATTTTGTTCTTGGACAAAAAAAAAGAAAAGAAAAATCCTCCGGTTGACCAACAGGAACCATTTTATAGACATTTATTCAGTTGTTTTTAATTTCGCTCACAGCGCTCCCTCCCCTCTCACGCGTATAGCCACTACCTCTGTGCAAATGTAAATGATAGAGACGGCAGTGGAACAGTTTTACTTGGTTTTATTTTTTGTATTGTTTAGGGGGAGGAGTAAAAGACTTTTTGTTTCATCCTTTAACATTGTCGTTGATGAGAGCGAGGCATCAGTGCCGACCGCGGCGGCTTCGTGGGCGCCGGTTCGATTCGCTCGTTCACATTTGGGGTAAATGCGCGTTTGCTGCTGGAGGGAAAGGAGGAGTTGTTTTGAGTGTGCACGTGCACACGCGGGAGGACTCGGCACCACAGAGCGTGTCCGTTGTGTTGTCTCAAAAATCTCCATTCAAGTGATTGTCTTTTAGCTCCTTGCACAGACTAAAGTTATATATTTGCATATATATAAACCTATAACAAAGTGTCTTGAGAATATACCCAGGAATACAAACATCAGTAACAAATAGCAGTCTGTACTTTTTAATTTTTTTTTTTTTTTAAATCATTGTGTAATTGACATGCTTTGTGTCAGCAATGAGTTGGTGCATCGTCCAAGTGCGCTGGATGAAAATGATTGTAATAAAGTCCACATTCCGGGATCAAAAGTCCAGGATGGGTGTCCGTGGCCTTGGTTTAGCCTACTGCAGGATTTGTGCTGAAGCTGTTCTAGAAAGTTCTTCTGAGAATGACGGCAAAGCCTCTGTGAAAATCCAATTATCACTGAAAACAATGTTTTGTTCCTCGTCTTTGATTGTAAATGTACTTTCAGGAAAGGCGAGCATCGGCTGGTACGCACGTCTGTGGGAAACATTTTGTTGGGGCTTTTTTTGTGCGTAATTACATGGACGTGTAATTTAGGTCGATGCGCGCCGTTTGTGTGCATTCCTCCAGAAGGAGCTCGATCAGCATTCCTGATAAGTATTCCTTTAATTCCTTTGCCTTGCTGCTAACGCTAACCATCATTCTGTCAGCCTGGTTTTTAGTTTGTTTCTGTTTGCTCCGTGTCACACTGCTGTTTTTAACTGAAGTTATCGGCCATATCGTTCTGCACGGTGCTCACACACACACGCACACACATACACACACATATTCCAGCTTCACCTTTCTTTTCTTAACAGTATTCATGAATTTTATTTTTAATCCTCTGATTTTTCATGTCACCCATGTAAATTAGAACATCTTTTTTTTTCATTTGGAGAAGTTAATTTGGTGGCAAAAACCCACATGGATGTTTGTGGTTCAGATTGTTTTGTTATCCTGTTTCTTTTTGATATAAGAAATTAAATGGATTTTTTATAGTAGAAACGTACGGTGGCTCCGTCTTTCATTTGGAGAGATAGCGAAGATGGTTTCATGCTGGATCAAAAATTAACATCTCTAAAATTCTGAATAAAAAAAATGCAGAAATTGTTGTCGTATCCTTTTTGCTTGGTGAGAAACAGGCAAGCAGCCTTTGCTTTCACTCGCTTTCATTTTGTCTTGTAGTTAGATCTTATTTCCCAGGAGTTGTCACCTTTCAGTCAGTATCAGTGATGGTTTTGTTTTTTCTGTTGATTAGAACAAACATGAGCACTTACAGAATAGTGTCTCATACAATGATGAGCTGTATTAAATCATGGAAATGTTCTGTCCCTTTATGATAATATTAGAACAAAGGCTGTGTGTGTGTCATTTTGCACAATCATGTTGTCCACTAGGAGAAACTGATCATCTGTTGTTTTTGTGTGTGTGTGTGTGTGCTTTTAAAATAGCCCTCATAAGAATGTCCTTCATCCAACTCCACCATCCTCTGAGCCTTGAAACACTCGTTATCTTCATACATTTGCCATTTAAAAAGTGTTATCAAGGCATGACATTCAGTTTGCAACAACTTCCAGGACAAGATAGAACTTTCACGTCAACTGTTATGGTTAAGCTTTAAAGGGGTCATATTATACAACATTTCAGCTTATCAGTGTCTTTACATTTTTTTTTGTTTTTTTAGCCCAAAAAAAAAAAACTTGCACAAACTTGGTGAGTCCAAAAATGAAACATTTTCCAATCTCTAACAACTTGTTTCTGTGCCTGTCACTTTAAATAGAAATGAGCTTCTGCTTCGTTTCTACCAATGATCTCTATGCAAATTCTCTGGATCGCTCTTGGTCTGAGAGTGAGCCACCCATCCGCCATGTTACCACTCCCTTGGTACAAGCTATAATACCTGGGATTGTACTGCAGACACATGGTAACACTCTACAATGCCACTGTAACATACCGCTGACTAAGACGATGTCGCTTAGGAAAGATCACTGATCTATTAGTTGTTGAGCCGCAACCTGTGAAACATTTTTCTTCACTGTACATGTTTATAGAAGGTAGTTCACACTAATCTGAAGTTTGACGCATCAAAATTTATGAAAGTATGAAAAAACTTCACTCCCCAGTAATGAAAGTCATGTGATGGGTTAAATCATATGGGTGCATCGTGACAGACAGATGGAACATTGACCTGATAAACTTGCATCTGTCACATAGGGTAGAAGAGAAGTCCAAAATAATGGGGAAATCTTTCATTTTATGATACAAGCATGAAATTTCTACCGCAGTTAGTACATACCATAAGGTTTATTTTCAAATGTGGAAGCAAGTTGGATTTGACCTCTGAGGACCATGAGGGGTCAATGAAGGATTACACAGATGTAAAAATTAAAAAATCTTCCAATCATATTGAAACATAAACCATATTATTTGCCTGATCATAAAGATTCTAAAAAGGTATAGTTTGGACTATCTATGACTGAATGTTAAGGAGTTATGGGGTAAAAACAGCAAAAATGGTGACAAAGGTCAATTTCAGTTTGTACGTGGGTGAAAAGTTAAAGTTGCTCCAATTTTGGTAAAAAGTGATGCAAATTACTGGTTGAGCTAATAGAATTAATAGTTAGTTTTGACTGTTGAATGCTTGGTCTCCAAAGTAAAGGTCAAACAAGGTCAACGTTCATTGGATACTATGACATATGTTACCCTGTAACGTGATAACTAAGCATAACAGATGGTGCAAACTATTCCTTTTTAAAACCCTATTAGCTCAACCTCCACATCTGAAAATAAACCTAATGGTATGTACTAACTGTGGTAGGAATTTCATGCTTGTATCATAAAATGCACAATTATTATGGTTATCCACTGTACTAACATGATTGAAGTGGTCATCTGTGCTCATGGAAACATGACGTAAATTTTAGGGTTATGTTTATGTTGTGTCAAAGTTAAGCCTCTAAACGTCTTGGCAGGAACTGTTATTGGGTATGCTGCAAGCCTGCACTAAACGTTTATAAGGTTCACATTTACTTTAGAGTAGACCAGTAGATATTTTTCCACATCGTTTATGTGTGCGGACCCTACTATCAACATATAAAGAGAGTGGTAAGATGGCTGTTCTGCGGCTTCACTAGTCATTCTGCAGTCGATACAATGCTTTTACCAGAGAATTTACAAAGATTTCAGAGTCTCCCACAGGCAGCACAGAATCTCTCAGTGGGCGTTGCTCACAGAGCAAGCAGGCGGCCAGATATGGACGTCTGCGACGTATGTCACAGATGTGTCAAACGTGCTGTTTCAGTACTCAATTTTGATTGGAGGAGGATACTTTGAACATGAAGACACATAAAATTGTGATGTTTTCACAATGAAACCCCCGAACATATGCAAGCATAAAACAGAGATGAACCCATTTTTTGCACAATATGACCCCTTTAAGACATTCAACATCACATAAACACATTCTAAAAAGTTCTTTTTTTTTTTGTTTGTTTGTTTTTTTGCTTTTGTCCCCTAACCCTGTAGTAGTAAGAATTTTGACATTTGCATATTTGTTTTGGTATAAGGATATTGTTAATACAAGGCAATAAAAATACAGTCTTTAACAAGGAAACATGTAAATCAAATTATGGCTGATTCACAAGAAATAACACTGTTTACACAAAAGGCACTTATTAAGTAAAAGTTGAGACACAGTTTGGTTTGACTAGCTTGTGCGAAGGACCTGAAGCCTCGAGGGCCTTTCCTCCGAGATATGCGCAATTGAACCAAAATCTAAAACTGTCAGTATCTTGATTCAACATGTTGTAAAGACTTGGCCTCATAAGAAAACATTCCACAAAAGTCTCATTATTACAACAGTTTTTTTTCTGACATTTCAAGGCAAACATCCCAGCAGCAGAGTTTGTGTCTTCCCTGGCTGCCTCTCAGTCTAAATCCTGCTGGGATTGCATAATCCGAGAAAAGTGATGGGAGCGGGAAAAAGAGCCACATGTTGGCAGGCACGTGTTGGTTAAAGCGCTGTCCTTCCTACACGTGGTCCACCAGTCCTCCACTCATTCCACTGTCTGTAGCGTCCTCAAAGTGGTCCAGTTCCTCGTGGCGGAGGGGAGGAGGAACCCCGTGTGCTTCTGTCATGGTGCCTGCTCACTTAAAGTGATTGTAAGGGGCCTCCATAAATAAATAAATTACCCAGCTAAAGTAAGGGCCATCGTCCTCTGTTCCCTTTCAGTCTGTGATCTGCAGCCTCAGGGTTGAGACGGACCATCGGGGATGCGGGGAAGAGGGTTATGGCGGGGAAGGGGAGTATAAGTGACGAATAAGTGGTTTAAGGTCTCTTCCAGCCGCAGCGGATCAACGCGTCAGCTCGCAGGAAAGGCTGGTTTCGAAGATCTGTGAGTGAGCATGAAGAGAAGGGTGAGAGACGGGGGCAGGGGGGGGGTACACACATGTTAGACGACGAGGTCAAAGTGCAAACTTCACGCTCAGCTTCGGGCCAAATGAAAGTAATCTGCAGTATTATAACATCTATTTTAAACCTGAAGTATAGACATATACGGTGGCTGAGAGGGGCCACAACACTTCCAGATTAACACAACACCAGCAAAAGCAGAAAACACAGATGCAAAAAAAAAAAACCCATCTGCATCAATTCGACAACTGGCAGTTGCATCAAAAACCATATTTCTATTTTTTTTAAAAATGCTTGAAAACACAGAATACAAACAAATATAACCTGCAGCACATGAAACAATTTAATCTGATAACGTGTCTGATGCAAATTCATACAACACACGCAAAAACACAAATGCTTTGCAAAGCTTCACAACAACGGAAGGTTCTGACGGGAGGACTTTAAAGCTAGTATCTCACGGAGCGGCGAATGCTGACGAACGTTGCGATTTTTGGATTCGTCAACTTTTCTGATGAATGTTGGCAAAAATCACGGTTCACCTCTGTCATTTGCGACGTTTAGCAACAATTAGCAACATTCGCACAAATGTTTGCGAAAGTGTTTGCGAAACACAGTTGCGACTGTTAGCGACAGTGCGATGATTAGCAACTATTTGCCACTCTTTGGGAATGTTTGGGACCTTTTGCCAACTCCCTGTAAAATACCAGGCGAATGTCAGGCGAATATTGGAACTGAACCACCCTACCCCTATTGATGGACCCAACCCTATATAAATATGAGAAACCCTCTCCAGCATTCAGATTTCTCCTGACCACTGTGGAAGATCGAGCTCAGAAGACTTGCCTGTAGAAGCTATATAGAAGATATAGAAGATAGATTTCCAAAACATGGAAATGAATTTCTGTCAGGAAGAAGCTCGACATGCTGTTGACTTTAGGAAGAATTGCTTTGTCTGGCTGCTGCTGCAGCTATTGCCAGTGTTCACTACTTGGTGAACCAAAAAGAACTTTAGTGACACGTGTTACAACCGTTTGCAAATGCTTACAACTGTTTTGCAAACGTTTGCAGAAAAAAAATTCGAAAAACTGTTTCCGAACTGTTTTGCAACCTTTTATGAACCCTGAGGGAACCCAAAAATCATAACGTTCGTCAGCATTCGCCGCTCCGTGAGATACGGGCTTAACTGACGGGCTGTTCAGTGCATCGTAGCGCTTCACTCTTTGTCTCTACCTGGTCGGCAGAGCTTGAGTAAGTTTATTTACTTTACTCATGATTTTGCTCTTACATTAGCTATATTTTCACGTTTTATTCCTTTATTTGCAATGCGCTGAAGAGTAGAAGTCGGTTAAAGTCCTCCGGGCAGAAACTTCTGTTTGTTAGTACTTCCGTTGTGTTTTGAGTACTCTCTTTGTGAAACTTGGCAAAGTGTTTGCGTGTGATGTCTGAATTTGCAGCAGACACGTCATCAAATTCAATTTTAAAATGATTAAATTGTTACATGTGCTGTAGGTTATGTCTGTATTCTCTATGTCTGCAAGCGTTTTTCAATTTGTAAGATGTTTTTTGGTACAACTACCGCTTGTTGAATTGATGCATTTTTTTTTGTTGTTTTTAAAAAAAATATTTGTAAATGTTTTCTGCATTTGCTAGTGTTGTGGTCCCTATCAGCCACCGTAGACATATCCTACAACATGCAAAAAGAAAAAAAAATCCACACTAAATTCTGCAATTAATCAGTTAGCTAAATTAGAAATATAAATTATGACATAAATGCATCCACAATACAGACTGAACAGTAGGTGACGTTCCCATAACCTTGCATTTCTGACACAATATGGTGAAATGCAAAGTTTTGGGAAGTCTGTTAGAGCCGCTAACAATAAGAATGCAGCGATTACAGCTACAACACAACGGTCAACAAGCTCTCCGGTGTGCAGAGCATCAGCCAGGCTGCACCAGAGAAATCCATTCTGCTGTCACAGCATTTTGGATGCACTTCGTGTCTGATGTCTTTTTCTTTTGGAGCGAGAGCTTGCTGACCGACGAGCTGTCCGGCACATCGCAGACGACAGTTAGCAGACAAATTGTGGCGGACGTTGATGACAGGTGAGACGTGAACAAACACTGGATGACATGCACGGTGTAACACGTACAGTAGGAAAAAGATGATGATAATCTAAAGGCCAGTTTGGTAAAAAAACAAAAACAGCAGAAGCTTTTCTTCCTTGAAGCAGCGGAAAATCGAATCCCTGAATTCAACATCCGAGGAAGTGGATTTCTCTAAAAATAATGCAGGATTCAGTTACTGAGGATATATTTTTGAACAGTTTTTGATCACTTCTGACTGATGAAGCAAATGCTGAGAAGCATCTTTTCTTTTTCTTTTTTTTGCATCTGAAGCAGCTGACATCACTGTAGCAGCACACAATAGCTGGAGGACCAAGCGGGCCGGGTGTCAGCCCGGTTACCTTCCTTACCCTCTCTGAGGATTGCGAAATACTGTCAATCTTCTGTTCAGCTAGAGGGGTAGAATAAAGAGTAGTGTTTGAGGAAAGAAGAATGACAGGTTAGCCAGAAACCGTCACCAAACATGTTAGTGCAGTGGTTCTCATACTTTTTCTTTCATGCCCCCTAGAGAAGTAAAAAAATATTCATCAATGTCTCATCAAAGTTAGAAAGAGCCTATTTTTACTTTACTGACACAACATTATTAAAGTCAGTGAGCATTAGTTTTCTTATGTTACTTAATTTAGGGGTGTTTATTAGCATACATGGAACCATGTGACCCTGTTCATTTGTGTATAATTCTGCAACAATGAATCGATGTGTTTTCATAAACTTAGAATGAGCCTTACATATCTACACGGGAGCAGGCTGCCATATTGCACCGCCATGTTGATACAGTAGCCCAAAAGGGACATTTCGCCCTTTTGCATTTTGCACCCCGGCCGTTAGATTGAAGAAAAACAGAATAGGAATCTGTGGTTGCTCCCCTATACACTGTCTACTGCAGGGATCTCCATCTCTATTGCTCAAGAGCACCTGTCCTGCTTGTTTTCTAACTTTTCCTGCTCCACCCTCAGCTAATAAACTCAGTCAGGTGTGTTCAACCAATCAAGAGCTGAGAAACACTAGCGTTAAAAACAAACAAACTTGTGAGTAGACCAGGTAGACATAAAAACATTGACCCCTGGGGTACTGGTTGCTAGGCGGGTTAACGGGTTTGGAGCCCCTAAGCTTATGGTAATATCTTCATAGTATGTTAGACAGCAGTGAAGAGGAGTCTAACACGATGGAAATCTGCTTGCCAGCTATCAGTCCCTTTTTGCACTTTTGCCTGTGTTATCTGCCGCCATTGTTCACCACACTCATTGCTCTTACCCCTTCCATGCCTGCCCACACTTCCTCCTGAAGTAAATGGTGTTTCTCTTTGCCCTAGATATTATCAACCTAACTGACCAGGAAGGAACCCAATCTGGCTCGAACTGCTGCCACTGTTCCCACCTTTTGCCGCGACCACTGCCGGTTCTTCACTGGACTATTCCCACCTGTTCTGACCTGTGTGCCAGCTGCTGGTTCTATGGGATCTCTGGAGTTACTGTCCTGGGGAGTTTCTCTTACCCGCACCACCATGAACTCTTCAGTAAGACCACTGAAAAGGAGCCACAAGATGTTACTGCTCCCATACACAGCAGTGCTGCTGACAGTCCAGGGCAAAGTTAATCTTTGTCTGCGGGGATTTCACTGTTGTTTTTGACACCACATATACCAGCAGTGGCTACAGAACTCGAGGCAGAATGGCATGCTGGTAAATCCAAGTACTGATCCTGCCAGAAAAACCTGAGTTGGCAACTTTGGTGAGCCAGGCCTTGTGTTTTTCACTGGTTTTGCAAATCACAGCAGCATGTCAGGCTGCAGTTTAAAAGCTTTCCCAGGCTCTTCACTGGCTGCTTTAATAGAGTCAGGATGATGGAGATGTGGTGTACTAGTTGCACTGTGAGGAAAGATCGATTACAACACTACGACCATGTAGCGTGGTGGCCAACGAGGCCAAGGGGATGCCCAATTATCATCTGGCTGTGGCACACAGACAGCTACTTTCGAGTGATATGGAGGGATGAATGGTCTGCATAGTTGGTCACCAATCAGGACCCAGGGCAATTACATAAAGTAGTGCATGCGGCAACATGCAGCAGAGGTGTTCACAAGTCATTTTTTGCAAGTTAAGTCAAGTCACAAGTCTTTGAGCTCGAGTCCAAGTCAAGTCTGAAGTCTTTGAGGGGCAAGCTCAAGTCAAGTTTTAAGTCTCTCGCCATCTGTGTTTTTGCCAAAACTAAATCAAATTCAAATTCTGGCCTTAGCTGTACGATCCTCCATACAGGACAGTATAAAAAATCGATCAATTGTAGGTTCACTTTATAGAATCTGCTGCAATGTGAAGAAACACACACTAAGAATTATTTCAATTTCATACCTATATTTTCTTCTGCGCCAAAGGATAACTGTATTTTTTTTAAACATTTTGGCATTAGTGTTCTGCCTGCAGCAACAGAAGACTGTATTTTACAATATTTTGGTATGAATGATCTAATCTACACCAAAGGATACCTGTGGTCTGTATTGGCAATAAGACTGCTTTCAAAGTGAAGACAATACACCAACCATGGTGCACGTCTTTCACGTTTTCAGATGCCGAAGTGTCCGAGTTGCACAATATCGGAATCTGAGCATCACAAATACAAGTTGCACCTTTGTTTTATTTAGTTTTAAAATTAAACAATTTTTTATATGGCTCCTTAATTCCACTTAGTGCAGAATTGTAGAAGTAAAACTAGAACACTTAGAGTGATATTGATTGAACATTTTAGGTGTTAAACATATATTCATTATTATTATTATTATTATTAACATTATTGTTATTATGTGCAAAAGAAAGGTCTAAAATATCTTCAAAAGTGGATCTTTACTCTGAGGGGGTTGGGGGGGCGTTCCCACCCCTCGCCCCCCTGGCTCCGTGCCTGCACAGTCTATGAGCAGGAAGAAAACACACATGGAAAAACTCGCTTATTTATGTGGAAAACACTACGGTAAGAAGTTTACATCACATACACCATCCCTCAGA
>OMMV01193028.1:0-11736 GCA_900302635.1 Chatrabus melanurus
TTGACCTTTGTCACCATTTTTGCTGTTTTTACCCCATAACTGCATAACATTCAGTCACAGATAGTCCAAACTATACCTTTTTGGAATCTTTACGATCAGACAAATAATATGGTATATGTTTCAATATGATTGGAGGGTTTTTAAATGTTGACCCCTGTGTAATCCTTCATTGACCCCTAACTGGCTACAGCTGCCACCCTGGGATTGCTATCATACATTTTTGTGTCGGCCATGGAATACTGAGGCTGGACTGTAAGTGTTGTTTTGCCCCTTAAAGTGGTACCGAAAACTTGCTTGGCCCATGGACTAAATATGTAGAACTAGGTTTGCTTCCCGGTCACCATACCTGTCTGTCCTTGGGCATGATGCTTCATTTGCATTGTCCCAGCCCACCCAGCTGTAAATGGGTACCAGCCTTGGCTGGGGAAGTAAACTTCACGCTATGGAATCTGCGGACAAGCACCGCCACCAATGGGCCGCGGAGCTGACAGAGGAGCTTCTTCTACCTCAGGGTGCACGGGCCTGTGATCAGGACACACGGTCCATGTGTCAACTTTTAACTCAGTATTGATTTGACTGAAATGACTATTTCACGCAGCGTCACCATCTTTCACAATCGGCCAAACTTGAATTTGAAACTAGTTTTTACCATTTATGTAAAATTTACCAATAAGAGGCCAAAATGACCATCTGATTGGTGTGCTTGAATTTCACACCACACTGGGTTTCATCGTAGCTCCAGAACAGCCAGATATAGTCTATTTTATTATTATTATTATTATTATTGTTGTCAAGTAATCATTTTTTTCATCCATTTCAAATTTTGCTTAATGTCTCCAGTTGTGTACAATATCCAATCTTGAAATGAAAAGAAAATGACTGATTTGGGTGTAGTAGTGTTTATTTTGACAAATCTTTTTTTATTGATAACAAGTAGGTGTGTAAGAATTAACCAACACGAATCAAAAGTTGATTTTAAAAGGGGATTTAATCATGTTGAAGGTGGTTTAGATGACACCTAGTGGTAAGGTTTCATATTGCAGCCCATCCAACAGCCTGCCGGAGGATCACCGATGTTCACATCGGCTGTGCACGCTCCCATGCTCCAAACATTTTCCTGTATAGCGGAGCCAATAAAGTTTGTACAGATAACAAAATGGATTTGGATGACACCAACAAATTAGCAACTCCAAGCAGAACCCCCCACCCCAGAAATATCTAAGATGCAACGAAATGTGTGCAGAGAACAACAGCAGGACAAACAGTAATCAAATTAGTTTTAGTTTAGTTTTAGTAACCAAATTAGTTTTCCAATCAGGAGCGTACAGCCTATGTAAACATAGATGGCCCTGTGTCCCGGTGTCCATTTGGAGAAAATAATGACAGGCAACTGGATGGTCTGCAATATGAAACCTTACCACTAGATGTCATCGAAACTACCTTCAGCATTATTAAGTGTCCTTTTAAAGTAATGGATACGACTCCATCCAAACACAAACCCCTGAATCAAGCTAAATGTACTATGAACCTGTCAATGGCTTGATGTTAACGCCACAAATCGATTGAGTTGAACTTGTTTCGCTCCTACTTCTGCGTCTTCAAACTCTCCTAAAATTTCAGGAACGTTAACTTTGCGAGGTAAAAACTAAATCAACATGTCCGATGGTGGTAGGCGGTATAATGGATAAATGTAGCAGTTTGAACTTTACGTTTGGGTCACAGTTTGTTAATACTGTGAAACCGGTTCAGAACGGGAAAGTTATGCTATGCTGACAACAGATGGCTTTTTCTTCTGGGCTTCTTCTATGCTGTGTTTTCTGGTGCTGCCCCCCCAGTGGTGAACAATGGCTGCAGCAGGTCTGTGGCCCATGGTTTTTCATGAATGATGAATGATGTATTTGAAGGTAAGCAATGCCACTTTTGGCTTATTCCCATTTATCAGGGAAAATAAATGCCTACATTAAAGAATGGCAGCGGATTGCATCGAATCGCTTGGAATTGAATCGTATTTAGTCGTTCCATAATAAAAAGTATTGTTCCTGAATCGTACCGTAGCCCATGTATCTAGATATGCATCATATTGTGTTATAAAGGAGATGCAATAATATGTAAAGAAATAAATAAAACTGCTAACTGGCGTACCCTGCTCTGCAGTTCAGAGTCTTCTTTAGGGCCTCAGTCATATTCAGCACGTCACACATTCTCCAGGAATAAAGTATCCACCACAAACATTCCAGTCAAGATTGTCATGGCACTTCCCGGCTCATACGGGCGTAAACAACGCCGTCCTATTTTCTGCCACAATCTTTCCCGGCACCTTCCCCACATTGGTCCCATCTGTCACAATGAAACCTGATAGAACCAGGGTCTGTCTGAGCCTGATGGGACCTATAGGAACAAGATGGGCTTACAAGAACGAGATGCAAAACTGCTTCACTTCATGGAGTTGTGGTGCATGACTGCTGCTCCTGTAAATGATCTGTTGCACGGTTTGACACTTTGCGTGAGGATCTGCTTCCTCTCCAGAAAACCTCTCACTTCTGACCCTACCACATAAATAGCAGTGCACCAGGTTGAAGCACACCCGGCCCCTCAAGGCAATGAGAGATGATAATCTGATTGATTTAATTCATCTTGTACCCAAAGCATACCCATGTTATGTAAAGTGATTAACTACAACTCCTTTGCACCCTGCACCTCATGCTGCACTCTGATATTTACACCCTGCACAATCTGAGTGGATTCAGACACGCCCCAAATGTACTTGCACCATGCACTTTAGACCATGCACCATAGATCGTCCAGATCGGGTCCAGAGTATTTGACTCCTCCCCTTCTCAGACAGCACCGATTTCGCAGCAAATGTTAGACTTCTTCCCCAGCTTCAGTGCTTTAAAGCACAATCCGTCTGGGAAATATTTCATAAAAAGCACTTGAGACTGCTTTGACATTGGTGACTGTGAAAATTCATGAAGGTCGAATCTAAAGCGGCGCTGCAACTGTAAGTGTAGAGTCAACAAAGCTAAAGTCATTTACTGCCGAGACGCCATCTTCTTGTGTCACAGTACGACAGCTTTAACATTCAGCCTGGTTCATGTGTCTGGAGAAAACATCCTGTGCTCACTCACAAATAATTATCAGAGTACATTTCCACTTTTGGGGGAAAACTAATTTCACAACTTAAAAATTTCACGGATACGCTCGGATGCTCTGTGGTTGTGAGAAAACGAATGCACTCTCTTGGCTTCCTGTGTGTTGTGATGAAGTATGAACAAGCGGCGTTTTGTTTCTGCGGAAGACGCCTTCCGTTTTTAATGAAGTGCCGACCGTTCCAAATGAGGACTCAATGAGGCGTGGAATGGGGCCTCTCCATCCCTCCCTCGCCTCAGTCTCTTCTCTTTCTCTTCCTCCCTCTCTTCTATGTGCCTTTGAACCTCTTGCACCCCTCATCTTTTAGCAGATTAGACAAAGGGCCATTACCCTCTGTCGGGGCTGTTTGCACACATTGGCACCGACAAGCATGCCCACACAAATGCACAATACACTCATCCAAATTATTTATCTCGTTCCCACTTTGTCAAAGCCTTTCCTGTCAATGCACCCTGCGGTCTGTCAGCCGGGGCCCCAGCAGCGCATTCATTCCCGAGTCCGATACTGAGAAACCCATCTATAGACGAGGCGAACGTCAATAAAAGCCCCAAAGACCGCATGCTGTCAATGGGCGACACAACCCAGCACATTCTGGAGATTTCTATTGTGCAGCTATACCATCACCGCCCACTGTTTCTGTATATCCCAGAAAATAAGTCATTTTTCCCTCAAATCAACTTGGTCAATAAAAAGTAGTGTGTGTGTGTGTGTGGGGGAGGAGGGGGGGGGTGTTCATCTTTTGTCCTGCTGAGGTCCTGATGGCAGCAGATGCATTTCAACTTAGTGCTGCAGTTCCCACCAAATAATTAAGTCTACAGTCGCAAAGTGCAGCACTTGAGAAGCTGAGCGAGGAATCAGAGTGTCGGGGTTTGTGATTGTCCGGGATTAAAACTAAGATCCAGGCTCTCGATGACTTCCTTGTCTCGGCCATCAGAAGTGCATCTGTACGCAGCGAAAGTGTTGAACTTGTAGAGACCTGCACTTATCTCAGCAGTGACGTTCATGTCTCTGGGTCCTCGACCTTTGAGATCCAGAGACGTCTGAGAAGAGTTTATGGCGTCATCAGGTCTTTGGTGATGCCGATATCTTTGCAGGATGAAGGTCCAAGTCTTTAGGGTGCTGGTGCTTCCTGTCGGACTGTATGATTGTGAGACTTGGACTCTAACCAGTGACCAAAGGCAATGACTGGATGTCTTTGGTACCAGGTCTGTTCGGAGGATCCTTGGGTCCCGCTGGAATGACTTTGTGTCAAACGAACGGTTACTTAGTGAGACTCCGATGTGGAGGATCACTTCCAATGTGAGGGAACATCAGCCACAGCATGTTGGCCATTTGGTGTGTTTCTCGGGGCATGATCCAGCATGTTGGTCCCTCAGTGTTGAGGACCCCAGCGGCTGGAGAAGGTCAAGGGACACGCCCAGGTTTCACTGGTCTGCAGCAGATAGATGGTTACTTTTGAGAGGTGGGGATGGACCAGCTGTCTGCCTGGGTGGATGCCATCCAGAACCAAAGGCGGTTTCATAGTGTGGTGGATGTGGTAACGTGTGGCACCAGCGCATGCTCCCAGACCTGACTCAGGACAGGATTACATCGAGGCACTTTAATGACCTACCCCCCTCCCCCAATAAAAAAGTGATTCCACACAAAGTATTAAATGTCTTAAATGATTTTTACATTTTGTTTTCATACCAACATATAATTCCAGCGTATTCATCAACAACCTGCCAACATCACTTTGCTTTTGATCTACATCTGTTCCGGCGAAGTCAGTAAACAGACTTTCAAAGCGAAGCTGTAGATTTTGCCGCCGCAGCGTCCGACTGAACTTAAACCTTCTTTACAAAACGAAATACAAAGAAAACAGCAGGAACGAACAGAAATAAATGAGTGTACATCTCTGGTGTTTGAATCGACGCAGCAACAGACTGCACTTCAAAGTGATACGTGTTCCAGTGAGAAAACGAGTTTTCAGTTGTTCACAGGGACCATTTTTCCTGTCGCTCACTCCATCACCCCCACCCACCTCCACTCGCGTGGGTCATTTTATCGAGTCTGGATTCCCACCGTCTCCGATGTTTCTGACAATACATCAATTAAACGTCATTTACTCATCATCAGGCGATGTAGTAACTGCGTGGTGTTCCCCGGTCACCTCCTGACCTTTCCCCCGCTTACACCCTCAAAAACATGTGAATCGCTGTGGAAAACCCGTGCCGCTCTGCACTGTAGGAATAGCAGTAAAAACGAGCTGAGGATTAGCATATATTCAGCTGCTCGCTTGCTTGAAATGTAACAGCGGGTGAACATTCGGGCAACTCTGCCAACACTTGATTTTTTTTTCTTTTTTTGATGAAAAGTCAAGAAGGAAAGCAGTGATCTTAAGTTCAGAGGTCAACTCTGTGCAAAAGAGTGTTATGGCTGAAATTTAAGATTATTTAGCTCCGCATGCATGAGCGCACTCACAGCTAAATTTGAAATTTCAACTCTGTGATCCCTCCTTTGTTCTGTGGAATGATATTTCCTCTGGTTAAACTCTGAGCTTTCTGGTCTTTTGCTGCTTCACTGTTTTCTGCCCAATTTTCACTCTTTGGTCTTTGTCCAGGTTCGGGTTCTTTGTTCTTTCTCCAGCAAATCTAACACTGTTGAACTTGTTTCACTGGGAACAAATAAACAAAAGAAATGTGTTAATTAATGTTCTTTTACTTCAGCGTGTTTCATGACATTTCTGATCAAAGTTTAATTAGTT
Organism: Chatrabus melanurus; assembly: GCA_900302635.1. Lineage (NCBI taxonomy): Eukaryota > Metazoa > Chordata > Actinopteri > Batrachoidiformes > Batrachoididae > Chatrabus > Chatrabus melanurus. Next base: position 5,897 of record OMMV01193028.1, read on the forward strand.
TCAGTGTAACTGATGTGTGGATTTGTGCACGTTTGCTCTGGGAGGTGGAACACCAGAGTAAATATTTTCAAATAATTAATCTGATAAAGATGTTTGGAATCTATATGACTGGTAAATATTTGGATGAAAACTGGATTACATATTCACTAAAGCACACGGTTGCTAAGCATTGAGCATTATAATGACTGGAACTGGATCGCTAGTTAGCCAGCATGGCTGCAACCTGATAACGTGAAGCCGCTGTATTTACACTGTCCAACATCGTCTTATAGGTCACTGCATCTTATATTGGAATTATTTCCACTTTGGTTGGACAAAGGTTTATAATATCAGGTGTGGTATGGTTAACTGAAGTGATATCTGCCTCGGTTTTGGATGGTTTGTTTCCGCAAAAACTCAAAATCTTACCAAGTAGATTTCTCTCATCTGTAGTCAAAATATCTAATTACACTTAATATAAGCTACAACAAGTAAGATTTGAGTAAGATATAAGGATTTGTTTTCAGACAATGCATCTTAAATATCTTGAATTTTCACTTGCTCAACTGGTAGATTTTTTAAAAATTTGTTAGAAGGTATAAACTCCTCATTTTCACACAATAAATAAATAAAACAAGGGCGGCACGGTGTCTTAGTGGTTAGCACCGTTTCCTCACAGCCAGAAGGTCCCAGGTTCTCTTCCGACCTGGTCCTTTCTGTGTGGAGTTTGCATGTTCTCCCCGTGTTTGCGTGGGTTCCCTCCGGGTGCTCCGGCTTCCTCCCACTTCCAAAGACATGCAGGTTCGGTGAACTGGTGACTCTAAACTGACCGTAGGTGTGAATGTGTTTGTCTGTCTGTGTGTGTCCCTGCGATGGACTGGAGGTCTGTCCAGGGTGAACCCCGCCTCTCGCCCAATAACTGCTGGGATGTCCTAATATCTTATTGAAATTTTATTTGTTAGGTGATTGTTTCTTATATTAAGTTTAATTAGATATTTTGAAAAGAAATTAGATAAATATACTTCGTAAAATTTTGGAGTTTTGCAGTGAATTATCATTATCATTATTATTATTATTATTATTATCATTATCATTATTATTATCATTATCATCCGCCATGCTCTTGTTTCACAATTCCAGACTTTTTTTTTTAGATATGCAACAAAATTTAATGGGTTCTATTCCAGATCACATTGATTTGTCTCAACAAATGTAAAAGTAGGATTTTTTTATTTGATTTTTGATGATTCCTACATGTGGGCAAAAACACAGCCTCTTTGGGAAAGGTCAGGTCAAATCAGGGAGCATGGCGCCGCTGTGGCGCGTTGCCTCATCCACCGCACCATGGAGCTGCCCCGGTTCCTGAGAGCAACCACCCAGTCAGACAATCCGTCCATCCCGACTCCTCGAATGTCATCTATCTGCCACAGCCAGGTGAAACATGAGCCTGTCCTTGGTCTTCTCCAGCCGCTGGGGTCCTCGGCACCGAGGAACCTGCATGCTGGATCACGACCAGAGAAACGTCCCAACAGTGATACCCCTCATCTTTGCGAAAGGATAACTTCAACTCCTGCATGTGTTTTTTCCTCCTTTCAGTCAATAAATTCCTTGTCGTTACATTCCTTTCATACACGTACCACAAGTTAAACAAGTAGGGAAAAGGCTCCCGGAAAACAGGAAAGGAAACGGCATCCGGACTGGTGGCGGGTATCAAATTAGCAAACAATCTGATTTGATAAATTTCTGCCCAACCAAAGCTTAAATAAAAATAGATCACAATCATTTTCAGTCAGCTGTGAGACTGGACAAAGTACAAATACACTCCCTTCACATAATGATGGCATTATTATAACTCCCTTGATATCCTGGTGGTAGCGATGGAATGCCGTTGATGCTAAGTCACGGGAACAACTGACAGCTGTGGCACATAGTTTGTCGAAAATTTGTTACTACAAAAGCAGAAACTGTTTTCAAATTAGATTAATATAATTTGCAGTAAAAGATGTCGATACTTCCTTTCATACCTGTTAATGTATTATGTGGCTAGCAGCCATTGTTATGTAGCTAGCTCAGATATTAGCATGTTAATCTCAACGTATTCTGCTGATATGTGCTTATCTGCTAAATTAGGGAGTTTATTAGTTTAACCTCGCTGGGATAACCCAAAGGGCACAACATCTGCAGTGTTAAATCTTCAGTTAAACTGAAACTCAAGGAATATTACTGAAAACTAAATTAAAATGTAATAAAATACAGTGTTAATGTTGTTCCCTAAGAGTGTTAATCTGCTTCAAACCGTTTTTAGATGCTTCTGTGCAAATTTTATAATCCAAAATACAAGATAGCACTCACAAAATTATCTTTCACATATTTTTATAGCTTCCATCATTTTAAAAATCACTTAAGTGGCACTTTGGGGTCACAGTTCAAGTATTTCTAGTCATAGTAATGAACATTTCTGAAGTCAAACCATCAAATCAAATGAAACGGAGTCAGTGACTGAGAAAGATTTAACACGTAGGGATGTGCAGGCGCCTCGTATAAAAGCGGAGCGATCACAGCAGTGTGTGATTTTCGCTCCGACGGAGCAGCGTGCCGTTGTCTCCTGGCCATATGTTGCCTTACGTACTCCCTCCTGTTCCATCCATCTAATAATGGGAGGAGGATGAGTGAAAATGCCTCAGTGTCAATGGCCCAGCCACTGAGATTCCATTATTACACCCATAAATCCTTTGGATACTCGTGCCTCCCTCCTCCCTCCCTTCTTCCTCTCACCTTCTCAGACACAAACCGAATCCATGCGGGCTTTAGGTGAGAAAAGCTGAAGAACAAACAAGCACGCCTGAGAGAGTGTTAACTTTAACGTCTTTTGGAAAAATAACCGTCCATCACCAAGTCAGCGCCAACACCTCCACTTCCCGGAGGCAGCGCTAACTGCTGTCATTAAGGGAGTGTGAGACGGAAGGCACGATCTGTCTCTGTGCACGGCCGTGGTTTTAAGTGTGTGTGTGTGTGTGTGTGTGTGCGCCAGACCTCAGTGAGTGCTGGGCTTTTTGTACAGTACATTTGTAAATATTTTTTTCTAAAACTCCCTGTATAGTTTTTCCTGTCTATATTCTGTGGAACTCAGGAAAATGTTTGCAGTCTTGGTCCAAGTCTTTAGGCTCCTGGCTTACTGTATGGCTGTGAGACTTGGACACAAACCAGTGACTAAAGGCAATGAATGGATGTCTTTGGTACTAGGTCTCTTTGGAGGATCCTTGGGTACCGCTGGAATGTTTGTGCCAAATAAGCATTAATTAGAGAGACTCAGATGAGGAGTGTCACTTGCATGGTGTGGGAGCGTCAACTTCAACGTTTTGGCCATGCGGTGCATTTCTCTGGACATGATCCAGCACGCGGATGCCTCAGTTTAGCGGGTGGCAGCGGCTGGAGAAGGCCAAGGGAACGCCCATGTTTCACCTGACTGTGGCAGATAGATGGGTAATTTTGAACGGTGGGGATGGGTGAACTGAGACAATGCAGATGAAGTGTCTTGTCCAAGGACACAGTAGCATGAGCAGGAACCCAGGTCTACATATTGGTAGCTCATCTCCTTATACCCTGAGCTACCTGCTGATAACTCAGTGTATCTCTAGCCCACCATGGAGCAGCAGACAAGTCAATATGAAATAAAAGCAAATGTGAAAAAAGCATTAAGCAACATGATCCGCAGTGCAGACAAGACAGATATTGTTTATCCCTAATTAATGAGGGTCAAATGGCTAAAGGGCACTCAGTGGAGGGTGGGTATCGTAATGGATGGCTCGCTATACCTTGACGAAATGGTGATTATAACTTAGATGTGTCTATTGGACAAAAGATTGAAATGGCAAGCACTGTCCTTTAAACACTGGGAGACTATTTCGAGATGACTGCCGACGGCCTTGCCATTTATACACCGTTAATAGTGTTCATGTGTGGTTGTGCTCAAGCGTTGACAATGAAACTGTAATGAAAGTCTATTAGTCCATTCATCTTTTGAGGGAGGAAGTGCACCCTTCACTGGCCTCAGATTTACAAGCCTGCTGCATCGCTCGCAGAGGTCGGGCTCGTCTGTCAACGCCTGACCTCACGGCACAAAGACAGGCTGCAAGGATACTCTGTGGAACCAGGAAAATCAAAGGACGGAGAGCACGCCAGAACTGGAATAAGGAGAACACAGGAAGGTGAATGAAGCACACCTCACGCTCACTGCCAACTGGTTTTTTGTTTTTTTTGAGTGGCATTAAGTTCAATAGTGTGATTAATTAGATGAGATGGGAGAGTGCGATATGGTCTGTGAAGACTTACATTTCACAGATAAACAGACACATCGCAGTCCATCCTTTCACTGCTGACTGAGAATTTATCATGTGGGGGTGGAAGCGAGCGCGGCACCTGTTCGCTATTTGCAGCACTTCATCTGGCATCAAAAGTCCGCCCCCCCCAAAAAAGTGTAGATAATTAAAATTCACTCGCAGTTTGTTGAGTACCAGTGGCTTGATTGTGGAAGAAGAAGATCACGACTTTGAATGTCCCCCAAAAATGGTGAGATAAAAAAACCAAACAAAACATGTTGTGATTTTTTTGCCTCACCAAAGGATGTTATGGTTCCAGTGTCCGTCTAAATCTACATATTTAATGCACTTCACACAAAAGTCCTACAGAAAGGCTACCAAGATAACAACCTGTGGAAAGCTGCAAAAAATGCTTCCTTAGGACTCGACGTACGAACGATAAATCATATTATAATTTGATAAACGTTTGTCCCACTACTACTACGAGGTGCTTGGGCCAATTTCCAAATTGGCTGTGTGCATGTAGGTTGATGCCAGAATTGCCCTCAAGGGTAAAGGTAATTGGGGTGAAAGGTCAAAATACTTAATTTTTTACATTCCGATGTCCACCAAACTTGTCACACACAAAGGTTTCTGGAATTGCCCATGAGACCACAAATTTGAACCCAGCCTGGACTTTCATCTAGACCAGGAGTGGGCAACAGTGTGCCAAGATGGTGCAGGTTTTCCTCGCTACTGATTGCCTCAGCAGGTTGTTTTACTCATGAGCTCCTCCCCTCAACTTAAAGTCCTGATTATCTGTGACATCACCTGCTGAGGTAATCGGTAGCAAGGAAAACCTGCACCGTCTCAGCCCTTCATGTCCAACCCAATCTAAACCAATACAAGCTAGAACTCATGGGTGTTACAGGTTCTGGTGATATTTATTACTGATTCTGCACAGTACTACTATATTCATGGACAAGACTAGACCAAGACCAGACCTAAGTACGAACACTTGGAGAAATATATTTTAAAGTTGACAGTTTGTAGAATTATTCAGAAAATTTTCAGCTGATATCCACAAAAAATTCATTACATTTTGATGCTGATTGAGATCCAGATGTGGATTGTAGGTTCTCTGGCTGTCACCAGACTAAGTTCAATCTATGAACTTAGTCTGGGGAGTCGGCGCTGTATTTCTCCTGGACAAGAGGCGTGGCTCTGTACGCAATTGGATAGTCCTTTAACCAATCAGACCAACGATGCGGGTGACGTACTTTGCAGAGCAACGCGAAAACGTGTCAACAAACGTGTTATCGTCGCCAGCGACCGGTTACAAAAGCAGTAAAAGCATCGAGCACAATATAATTTTACACAACAGTCTAACACAGCTATATTTCCAAACCAGTAACGTGAGTACTCACAAACGCTGCTTGCCGTCCAGTGTTGCCAGATGCCAGCAAGTTTTTCCAGCCCAAAACCTCGTCAAAAACCGCAAGTGCACAAAAAAACTGCCCAAAATTGTGTTGCCTTGTTGGGGGAACCCGCCCAATCTGGAAA
>OMMV01193033.1:0-10588 GCA_900302635.1 Chatrabus melanurus
GGGTGAGAACTGGTGAACATCTTATTTCAATGACTGATCTGGCATCAGTGAAATCACTGATGAACTAGTGTGGTCTATTTAGCTGGGACTCTGGTCTCCGCCTCCTGGTAATCCTTTCAGCCGTCAGTCATTGTGAACACTCGACTATATATGGTTCCTTAGCTGCAACATTTCTTTCATTGCATGTTCTCACAATTCTCCGTTTTGTTTTTGTTAGTATGGCCACAGCAGATGGTCCTCCCACTGAGTCTGGTCTGCTTGAGGGTTCTTCCTATAATAATTAAAACGCCTGAGGGAGTTTTTCCCTTACCATTGTCACCAATGTGCTTGTTCATGAAGTCCTATATAGGCCCTGAGGCCCATTGGTGCCGGTGTTTATCTCTGGATTCCGTCGCGTGAAGCGGATGAGAGTGCAGGACTCCCCCCTGGGCGGGACACCAGTCCGACGCAGGTTGCTTCCCCAGCCACGGACACAGACAGGTAGCATGAGTGGGATTTTAACCCAGGTCTACATATTGGCAGGCCAGCTCCTTATCCACTGAGCTACCTGCTCGACATAAAAATGAAGCTCTTTCGGCTTCTCCCTTTTTCACTTGGGGTCACCACGGCAGATCCGATATGGATCTGCATGTTGATTTGGCCCAAGTTTTTATGCCGGATGCCCTTCCTGACGCAACTCCACGTTATATGAATAATGGACACGGGTGGTCTTGATCCAGGAAACTTCTGCTTTGGAAGCAAGCGCACTAACCCCTTGGCTGCCACGCTGCCCAGCTACCTGCTCTACATGGGGTGGGTAAAATTTTAACTTTGCGCATGTATATGACCTTGGGGGCGACTTATGTTGTGATTTGGTGCTGTATAAATAAATTGAAAATTTCAATTGATGAAGGATAAAGTTTGTGAAAGTGATGTCATCACTCGGGATGTAAATTGGGAACCACATCCAGTTGACAACCGGTTCCCAAATTGGCTGATGCCTCATCCTTACCGATTCCTTTTATTGATGGCGGCATATTTTTCCCTCAGTTCTGTGTTGCAAAAACTCATGCGTCACGACATCAGACTCTGCATCTCACGCTAAACTCTATGTATTACATTCCTGGAAACTTGCAACAAGGAGGAATCATGTCAGATAGGAAGAAGCGTTCCAAAGTGCAGTTTCATTTCAAAAAGGAAGACGACAGCAATGCTACTTGTACTGTCTATCGTTTTATGTAAGGGCAGAAACACCAGCAATACCTTCTGAACAGAAGTGCCACTACTTCCCAAACAAGCAGCATGTCCATTATTGAGTGAAAGTGTCTTATGTTATAATATTATCACCACGCTGGCAGGCTCATCACAGTTTCCTTTTATTAAGAAAACCTAAATGAAAATGAATGCTATACAAATGGTCTTTCCTTTGGATGCATTTGAGATGGGGTACAGAAGTCAGTGCATTCTGAGTGCTGGTCCCAGGCTTGGATAAATGAGGGTTGCATCAGGAATTGCATCCGGCATAAATTGTGCCAAATCAAATATGTATGGAAATAGCTGCGGTGAATGCATATTTCAAGGAGAAGGAAGAGCACAGGGTAACAGAAGAGTGGAGGGAAGGTGCACGCAGGTGGACTACGTCCCCTGCAGGAGATTAGAGAGTGTAAGGTGGTGGCAGGGGAGAGCGTAGTTAGCATCTAATGGTGGTTTGTCGAATGACTTTCGAGGTGAGGAAGAGAGAGAGAGGGGAGAACCAAGGATCAGATGACTGCCGTGTGAAATTCAGGGAGGAGTTGAGACAGGTGCTGGGCGATGGTGGACGACTGGACAACTACTGCAGGTGACAGCTAGGAATGTAATAGGTGTAACATTTGGACAGAGGAAGGAAGACAAGGTGGGATAATCAGAGAAATGAAGAAAGAAGACAGGAGTGCAGGCAGATGCAGCGTAAGGTGAAGAGAGAGGTGGTAAAAGCTAAGGAAATGGTCTATGGTGAGATACATATGAAGTTGAACACAAACAAAGGAGAGAAAGACTTGTACCGATTGGCCAGACAGAGGGACTAAGATGGAAAGGACGTGCAGCAGGTTAGTTTGATAAAGGGTGCAGATGGAAATGTGCTGGCAGGCAAAAGTGTGATGAGAAAATGGAGGGAGTATTTTGAGGAGCCGATGAATGAAGAAAATGAGAGGGAGAGAAGGTTTGATGATGTGGTCTGCCAGTTAAGGCAGTGATGGCAGTGCAGCGTTTTACCACATTGTTTAATACATTTTTGGAAAGTGAGAGGATACCCGACGAATGGAGGAGAAGTATATTGGTGCCAATGATAAAAAAAAAAGAAAAAAAGAGCTTACTTCCCCAAGGCTGGTACCCATTTACAGCTGGGTGGACTGGGACAATGCAGATGAAGTGTTTTGCCCAAAGACCCAGACAGGTAGCCTGAGTTGTCATGAGTGTCTTGGTGGCTTCCCTCACTTGGTCACTCAGTTTCCTCCGGACAATCTTACCATATTTTTTGTAAAACCCCTCGAATTAAAGTTGAAAGTCGACACTAGAAGCACATCTTGATTGTTTCATTTCATGTCCGAGGCAAAAATTACAAAAATTGTTTTCCTGTCTACTCATTTACCTGAGTGTATACAGTTGGATTCTTTCTGACCCTCTTCCTTTTTTTCCTGCACTTCCTCTTCTGTCACCTCACTTCTCCCGTCCTACTGTACCATTTCCTCTGCTCTTATCTCTCCAAACATTCGCTCCCCCCTCCTGCTTTCCTTTCCCTCCTCACTCTATGAACCGATTTCATTTTCTCTCTGCACTTCACCTCCTCCTTCCCACCTTTTTTCACCATCTCGCTCTTCCCTTTAAGATGCAGAGCTTTTGTTCATTACCTGCACCACAAACAAGGTTGACATTTACGCAGGAACTAATCACAGTGGACACGTCTCTGATGTTTCCGGCCAATCTGAAAACACACACACCGGGGTCAGTACCTGCCAGCTTGCACTTGATGTTCAGAGAAAGAAGGAAGAGGGGGGGGAGGTTTGTAGATGAAATCCTGCATGCTGCACTCAGCACTCAAAACGTTTTTACATGCACAATCAAACCTGACTGCACATGACCCCACAATAAGTCAGCTTTTGAATTTGTGTTAATGGACAAATTCACTTTTTTTTTGAACAACACTAGTTACGTTAAAACAGATAGCGTGAATGACAGTGAATTTCCGTAGACTGTATATATACATGTGACAAACTCTCTATGACATCACCCATAGGTTTTCTGATGAGCTGGTTTGAAACTCAATAGGGCGGTTACAGATGTCGCCATCTTGGCAGAGCCTGCCTCCGCCCAACTCCCAGCCAACACATAAATGGGCAAAAGAGGTGGCGCGTGGGCAACACCAGCATAATGAATGAAACCCGAGCATGCCCCCATCTCATACTTACAAAACAAGCTAAAGCTAACAGGCTAATCTTTGATCGGGTCTTTAACACATATTTTTGCGGAGTGGGTGAAGGCTTTTAATGGGTGCAGGTATTAAAAATTATGACCGGAATATTGCCTCCGTAACCATGACGCAACAGTGGAGTCCACACCACCAAGCCATCAATACCTGCCAAGTGCTAATGATGCTAACCTACAAATTAAACAGGACTAAAATTTCACGCAAAGGAAATACTGGAGCACAGACTTTTGAGATGGTCTGTTAGAATATTTAACTGCACAGAAAGCCATATTATCTCAGATATTTGTAATAAAATGCTCAGAAAGGACAAACACTGTCAAGTCCAACAATGGCTAGCAGCCACAATGAGTGACCACGCCCCTAATTATTCATAACTTTATAGCTTAACATAGCTTTAAATGATGAGTTATATTTAAAAAATCCCCCCGTACAGTTATCATGAATGGGAAAACTTGAGACCAAAACAATTTTTTGTACCACGCTGTAAACACATTTATTTCTGCTGTAAAGTTGGGCAATTTAACATGGGCATGTATGGAGAATGACTCCAGCAATGTGTGGGTGGGCACGCTCCAAATGGACTTGTGCTAGGCACCACAGACCATGTGTATAGATTGTCAAGATAGGGCCCTATATGTCCAAGGCTCTTTGGCCCAAACTAACCAAATTTGGCAGATGGGCAGTCCCAGATTAGTGTCCACTGTGATTAGTTCCTGCGTAAATGTCAACCTTGTTTGTGGTGCAGGTAATGAAAAAAGGACAACTATCATAGCAAAAATGACCTGATTTGCATATTAATGAGGTCACATGGTCAGTGAATGCAAAATCATATTGTTGCCCTTAAAGACTACTTTGTTTGAGAAATAGATTTTTTACCAACAGCAAATTTCTGCTGTGTCCAGAACCATAAATGTTCCAGATACAGTAAAAGTACAACCCCAAATCAGAAAAAAGTTGGGACACTATAGAAAATGCTATAAACAAATAAATTCATCAAAAAAAAATTTAAAATAAAAATAACTCCCAAGATATAGAACGTAAGATAAGATTCTTTGTCATTATATAAAACCATACAACAAAATTTTAGATGCACTCAAGAATCTGTCTAAAATAGATGCTTCCATTCATTCACTCATACTCGCATTTTACCACACAGTTAATCATATTGGGGGGGGAATAAAAGGGTACATATTGCCTATAATTGAGAATAAGCACTTGAACACGATAAATTTTTGCACATTAATGCCGTATTGAATTTGGGGCGTGTGCTTTCAGTTCAGAGTTCAGTAATGGTAGTGGCTTTGGGAAAGAAACTGTTCATAAATCTTGTGGTACGTGTTTTGATGGACCTGTAACGCTTTCTGGAGGGCAACAGTTCAAACAGGTGATGGGCAGGGTAGAATGAGTCCTTTAGGATGTTGTGTGTCTTCTGCAGGCAAAGGAAGGCGTCGATGTCATCCAGGGCAGGCAGCTGTTGATTTATGATGTTCTGTGCAGTCTTGATAATTCTCTGCAGGGCTACTGCAGAGCTACTACCATACCACACCAGGATGCTGTGTGTCAACGGAGCAGCGGTGGAACGACACCACGAGCTGTTGTGGTGGGTTTACCTTCCTGAGCGTTCTCAGAACGTACACCCGCTTTTGTGCCTTCTTGACTAGCGCCGCGGTGTTTGCCGTCCATAAGAGGTCCTCCGAAATGTGTGTGCCCAGAAATTTGAAACTGATGTGCAGTGGCGAATGGACATCCTGCTTCTTCCTGAAGTCAGTGAGTTCTTTTGTTTTTTCTGTAGACCACTCTGTCAGCCTCTGTACCGCCTCTCTGGAAGCAGACTCGTCACCCTTGGTGATCAACCCCACCACGGCCGTGTCATCTGCGACTTTAACTGATGTTGGTGTTATGAGATGAAGCACAGCCATGAGTGTACAGAGAATAGAGGAACGGGCTCAGCACGCAGCCTTGTGGGGCACCTGTGCTGAGTGTTAGGGTGGAGGAGCAATGCGGACCCATCCTGACTGACTGTGGCCGGTTCGTTAAGAAGTTCTTTATCTCTAGGCAGATGTTACACTGTACGCCCAGGCCATACATCTTGGAGAACAGTCTGCAGGGTAAGACTGTGTTAAATGCACAGCTGTAATCCACAAACAGGAGCAGTGCATATGCCCTTAGCTGTACAGTGTGTAGGACAGTAAAGGTGGTGTCGTCCATTGACCTGTTGGTTCTATATGCATACTGATGGCGGTCCAGGGTGGGTAGCAGTGCAGCCTCGATGTGTTGCACAACCAGTCTCTCCAGGCACTTCATGATTACAGGTGTCAGTGCCACAGGCCTGTAATGATGGAGGGATGTTATGGCATTCTGCTTTGGACCAGGCACTATTGTGGACATCTTCAGGCAGGTGGGAACAGTGCACTGTAACAGAGAAAGGTTAAAGAGGTTTCTAAATACCTCACCCAACTCTGCAGCACAGTCTCTCAGGACCCGCCCTGGAACACCATCTGGGCCAGCTGCTTTCCGTGTGTTGATTTTACAGAGTGTGCATATCACATCAGCAGACTGGATGACGAGTGCCTGGCCGTTAGCGGCTGGAGCTTGGTCGATGGCCGTCGCTGTTCTTCCCACCTTGAAGCAGCTGAAGACCTGGTTGAGCTGATTTGCCACTAAAGTGCTGCTGTTGGTCAGGCTGCTGGTGATGTGACGTATCCCCTTCAATGCCCGGTGGGGGTCCAGGTTGCCAAAATGGTCCTCGATCAGTCACCTGTAGGCTGCCTTAGCGTCTCTGAAACCCTTCTTCAGGTTCGCTCTGGCCTCGCTGTACTGTTGCATGTCACCAGACCTTGGATGACCACACGTCCTTGGTCTTCCAAGGCTTACTGTTAGGAAAAATGTGGATCCGTTTCGTGGTGCAGTATATTATGTAAGATAGTACAGAGGAGGTGTAAGTGTCAATATTGTCATCCTCAAATATAGTCCAGTCATTGCAACTGAAGCAGTTCTGCAGCTGCTGAGAAGCCCCCTCAGGCCACACTTGTATTTCTGTAGCAGTTGGTTTGACCGTGTTAAGTGGTCTGTATGCTGGAGTCAAAAACAAGGAGATGTGGTCAGACTGTTCCAGATGGGGAAGAGGCAATACCTTAAATGCATGCTTTATGTTACTATAAACATGGTCATGTTTTTTCCTCTCATGGAACGCTGGACATGTTGGTAAAATTTGGGGAGGACAGTCTTCAAACTGGCCTTGTTGAAATCACCTGCTATTACAGAAACTGTCAGAATGGGCCCACTGTTGTTTGCTAATGGCAGTTAACAAATAGGCCAAGGTCGTTATAACGTTAGCATCAGGAGGTATTTGAGTGGTCAACTTCATTTCATTTGGTAATATGTATTCATTCCTGCATTTCAGGCCATTGGAATGGGGCAATTTAATGCTTGTAATGAGGTTAAAAAAAGTTAAATGATGTTATTTGAAACAGGTAATGTCTACAGGTGATTGCAATCATGATTTGGTACAAAGGCAGTATCCATGAAAGACTGTTTGAGGAGCAAAGATGGGCAAAGGATCTGCAGTTTGTCAACAAATGCATGAGAAAATTATTGAAATGTTTAAAAACAATGTTCCTCAAAGAAAAATTGGAAGGGATTTATATATTTTTCCCTCTACAGTGCATACCATTAAATGATTCAAGGAATCTGGAGAAATTTCAGTGCATAAAGAGCAAGTGTGCAAGCCTAAGCTGAACACCCCTGATCTCCAATCCCTCAGATGGCACTGCATCAAAAACCATCATTCATCAATAGCTGATATAACCACATGGGCAAAGGATTACTTTGGGAAACCTTTGTCAAGCACTACAAAACGGAGTTACATTCTGTGATGGCAGCATTAATGCAGAAAGGTACACAGAGATTATAGAGCAACATATGCTGCCTTCAAGATGACATCTTTTCCAGGGACGTCCATCTATTTTTCAACAAGACAATGCAAAACCACATTCTGCACACATTAGAAAGGCATCATGGATGGAGAAGAAGACAGTACAGGTACTGGAACTGGACTGGCCTGCCTCCACTCCTGACCTGTCCCCAATCGAGAATGTGGAGAATTTTTAAACGAAAAAAAATGCAACGACAATGACCCTGTACTGTTGCACACCTTAAGACGTGTTTCCAGGAACAATGGGACAAAACAAAAGCTTGGTATCCTCAATGCAAAAACATCTTGTGTTGTGAGAAGGAATGGCAACATTACGTGGTAAATGCTTTAGCATTCCAACTTTTTTTGCGTTGCAGGTCTTAAATGCAGGAATTGATGTATATTAAATGAAATGAAGTTGATCACACAAAACATGAAATATCTTGGGTTCATACTGTCTACAATGAAATAGAAGTCAATGTTTGCATTTTCCATACCGTCCCAACTTTTTCCTGATTTGGGGTTGTATTGCAGCTTGCTCAAACTGGAGCTCCTGGTGAGCAAGACTTTTTAATTGCCCTCTAGTAAATAATGTAATGTGCCTTTTGTGTTGGGCATGATATGTTTTATTCTCTTGGCACATGCACTTCCGTGTTATTATTATTTTGTTATTAGTGTGCGCAAAAGCATTGCAACTGCTGGAGTGTGAAGAGAAGAAATGGACTCTCTAGGTAATTCATAGCCGTAGAACTTTAGTGGTCCTTGATCCTGGCTCTGGGGACTCCCTTGCCCTGCACAATTTCTAAGCGTTCAGGTTCAGATGTCCCTGGTTGTAGGATTTTGAGCTACTGGTATAGTGGCTGCTGTTTAGAAGGTTTTAGGTGATAACTTTCGATACAACTCTTTCATCCGTGAATAATCCCTGTGAACGTTTGTTTTCCTAGATATTGATCCTGCCAGGCACTCATGCCTTAGCAAGCAGTTTCATGTTAAATTAAAAATGATCCACTTTTCTCCGTGTCAATATACTTGAATCGATTACAGACCTCCTAAATGGTCTGGCGTGGCATATTTATTCAAAGAGGCACTTCCTATGTGTACACAGTTAGTGTCGCTGACTGTGTAAGTGCAGTGTTGCTAAACCTGCCAATGACTAAAACTCTTAATCAGCCCATTTACAAAGCCCTTTAAGAATCCATGTCTATTTTAATGTTTAGAATGTACAGTTTGAGAAAACTACAGCTATGTACAGTTCTAATGTGTACCGTACATCTTACACCCAGTGCATGAGGGGAGGTGCATTTCTCCATTAAGACCACGTGGAGAAGGCATGATATGAAATCTTAAGTAGGTTGACATTTAAAGTGCCATTTTTCTGTGTTCTCCCACTGCTGCATAAATTTGGTGTGGAGGATAATTCCAGGATACTCGCTTCATATCTGATTAAGAAGTCTGCAGGTCATTGCAGAAGCAAACAACCGTTAAAAGTACCTGAAAACACAAAGTAGTACAGATATGTAGAAGTAAAGCACAAGTATGGAACTTGAAACCAATCATAATTAATTCATGATATTGCTGGCAATGAGGCTGACGGCTGTGCAAAAATTGTTGATAAGATCTATTAGGCAACTAGTGTCAGAACTGACAATAACCTAAATATAACTTAATTTATGTACAGTACTGTGCAAAGGTTTTAGGCATTAAATGTGTCAATTTTTCTTTTAAACAAAGAGAAGCTGTTAAATAATTCATATTTATGAATAAATATGTCAGATTACATCTCAGCTTTAATTTATTTTAGGTGAAAAAAAAAATCACAATTTGTTTGAGGGTGTCTCTTCAAATTTACAAGAAAATCAGGCTGTGTTAAATCAGGTTTTTTAAAATAATTTTTATTAATGATTCATCATCACAACTGTTTTTGTGCTATCAAGTACTAGGCAGTACAGCAACAAGGAAATCATTTTTTTGTGCGTGTTTTTGCTTCTTTTTAAAATGAGGTTTGTAAATTAGTAATTGATTGGTTACTTTAATGACAAAGAAAACATAATCTCATATTTTATGTAGCATTTTTTTTTTTAGGGGGATGGGGATTTCACATGACTTTCTGTTGACGATGATGCCTGGGGGCATTTGTTTGTTTATTTTAATGCCAAAAACAAAAAAAATGGAGTGCCTAAAACTTTTGCACAGTGCTGTAGTTGTTGTGAAGCTGACATCACCATATTGGGCATCACTATTATCAGCCGTTTGCAAGGTAAATGTGTTGTACAGTATGTTGGTTCAACATTATGCCTGTGATAATAACACGCAGAAAAAGACCATCAAAACCATGACTTTATTGCAGTTATTTGCTTTAATGAACTCCTCAAAACCATGACTTTATTGCAGTTATTTGCTTTTATGAACTCCGAAGAGACACAAAAGCATGTGGGTGGCTTGCTCATTTTAGCAGAAAGTGGACAAATATTTCAAATTGATGTTGTAACTGTAACTTTAAAGAAAGTGACACTGTATTTAGTATCCTGTTTTCAGAGACCTTTACTGTATGTGGACAGTGAAGTGTTCCTGTCTTCGTGGACAGTGTTCCTGGACTACTTTGAAGAGAAAATGGAGGATATTAGGTCAAAGATATCTCAGCAGACTTTGGCCACATTGGCTGACCCTACTATTAATGTCGGTAGCAGCTCGAACAATAAACCAACCTTCAACCATTTTGACACTATCTTGCTTGGTGCAGTCGAAGCTTGTGGAAAATACTAAAAATTACTTGTGTACTCGACCCGATACCGACTAAGTTGCTCAAGGACCTGTGGTCTTCACTTGGACCAATTATACTGGAAATGATCAATTTGTCGCCAACATCGGGTTCTGTCCCTACCTGTTTAAAATCAGCTGTGATCAAACCTATTCTTAAGAAACCGAACCTTGACCCGGGTTCTTTGACAAATTATAGGCCGATATCGAATTTATCCTTTTGCTCAAAAATTCTTGAAAAAGTGGTTTCACAGCAGCTTGTGCCGTATCTTATTGATAACGATCTTTATGAGCCGCTGCAGTCGGCATTTAGAACTAATCACTCCACAGAGACAGCACTTACTAAAGTGGTCAATGATCTTCTGCTGGCGATGGATTCGGACACCACCACAGTGCTGCTGCTGCTGGACCTCAGTGCAGCGTTTGACACGGTTGATCATCGTATATTGTTGGATAGGCTTGAAAGTTACTTT
>OMMV01193035.1:0-13098 GCA_900302635.1 Chatrabus melanurus
GCCCCAGCAGGTAAACATCTGAAAGCATGCCTTCCTCTGTGTGAAAAAATGCCATAAATAGCTGTATAGTTGGTGGTTGGAGTCTTTTGAAGCTGTCTGTTGAGGAATGGCGTGTGGATGGCCTGATTCTATGGTGGATATTGATGGATTTTGTAGCGATCAAAGCAGAGAGGTGAGGTATGTCTAATGGCACCCCAGAAAGTGAGAAATGTGTGCCAATCGGCGGAAATCATGTTAATCCAAGATGGTGGCGGCCACTTTTAGCATGGGGAAAAAAATAAATATGTAATTAAGTAATTAGTAGGCTGTTAATCGTGGCTAAAAATGTCTTCTGACACATCACATTTATGTCAACTATCAGTCTGTGCAATCATAGAACCATAGGTATTCACATGGCAAAACGTGTAGCGGCAGAGAGAAACCTGGTTCCTTCCTTTAGTAGTATAGATATGTATACAGTCTGCTTCCAACTCCAAACTCTCTGTGATGTCAAGCATGCAATCCACCAGTGTGTTGTGGGCTCCATTTTTATTTGTAGCATTCCTTCGCGGCTGATGGCTGCTGATCTTCGTCTCATTAAGAAGTCTTCCCTACCTCTCCTTCTCATGCTGCTGCTGGTGGCCGGTATCCTTGAGAGGCGAGAGGCTGCGACTCTGACTCACGCTCGTCCTTGACTGGCACCCCATCTTTTTTCCAGCCATGCTTTTCCTCACTTCAGTCTTTTTGCATTGTTAGATATTTGCTTCTCCCGCACTGTGCATTTCTCTCTCATTTTTTCCCCCCTCCTCGGATTATCTCCTGTGATACATCTTTTGACTGTTTCTCGCATGCCTTTCTCTCTCTTTCTGCAGGAGCTGGTGGGGAGCAACCCGCCCCAGAGAAACTGGAAGGGGATAGCTATCGCGCTCCTTGTCATTCTGGTCATCTGCTCCCTGATCGTCACCTCCGTCATCCTATTGACACCAGGTACTCGGCAAAAGGCAGGGAGGAGGGGTTTGCTCTGCTGTTATTATGCATAGGCATGCTTGTTAGTTTTCACAATCAATCTCAGCACGGCATGTGACGATGCACAAAGGTAGAATTTAGACGTTGCACACGTTGACTTCAGATTTGCTTTCCTTCATTACAGTGTGTCACACTGCAAATCTTGCATGACTATGCACAAAACGACACGTCTTGGTGTCCTTTTGTGATTCACAAAAGGACCTCAGTTTGTCTTGAGAACGACCTTCATGCTTTTTATTTGCATATTTAAATGAAAGTTTAATCTGTGGGCCATCTGTTGATTTTTGGGTGTTTTTTTAGGCCTGTGGGTGTGGTTTTATGTGCTGCCAGAGCCTAATCTGTCTGTTGAGCGGTCTGTATCTGCTTTAGAATTCAGTTACCAAGGCGGAAATCGCAGCACCCTTGTTTCGGATTTCCTCTGGCAGACAGTTGCAGGTGATGTTTTCCAGGATGGCAGGGTCAGAGCTTAAAAAAAGTCTGGAATTTATTTTCATGTTGTTCTACACAATCCTCAAAACGGTGTCGGTGCAAACGACGGAGCCCGGCACAGCGGCAGGTGTCAAAGTGGCGAGGCTCGAAACGCTTCGCCGCCTCCTGGGTCTGACCTGTTCCTGTCCCGGGGTGTTTGCTGTGGGTTCGGACAAACTCGAGTTGTTCAATGTGTCACTTCCAAACTGGCTGTCGGGCGGAAAAGTGCAGACCGAGCAGGTGGTGTCTCCAACACTTCTTCACATTTAAGCAGAGCGAACATTCCGCGCCGTGTCTCAACACCGCTGCAGCTCCGAGGCCGCCAGCAGCCCATGTGTCATTCTCCTCAAAAGGATGTTTTAATAGATGTGCTGTGAATTAATGTATCCTGAATATCTGAAGTGTGTTTGATGTGGAGCCATAATTTATTCTTCAGCAGCGGTGTTTGTTTTACCTCTTCTGAAGGTTCTCATTTTCTCGATGGACTATTCATTGAGTACCTGCGTTCATCACATCACAGAATATTTGGGCTACACTCCATTTAGGACTTACAGCTATTTTTATGCACAGTCCGTCCATGTTCAGAGCCCATAGGTAATTGTACAGTTGAGCTTTGGGCGGTTTAATGAAAATGTATGGACTGTTCCCTCGTTGTTCCATGGCAAATTAAGCAGATAAAAGATCTGGAGTTACTTCCAAGTGTTGAATTTGCATTTGGTAGCTGTTCATTGGAACTCTCAGTATGAGGGCCAAAGAGGTGTTGATGCAAGTGAAGGAAGTCAAAATTAGCCTGAGGCAGACTGAGAATGGCCAAATCAACAATTTGGAACATTCTGAAAAAAGAAGGAATGCACTGGTAAGCTATGCAGCACCAAAATTGCCTGGAAGACCATGAAAGACGACTAAACTGGATGAAGAATTCTTTCGTTAGCACAGAAAATCCCATGACAACATCTAGCCAAGTCAAGCTCGCACTGTGGGTAGAGCAGGTAGCTCAGTGGATAAGAAGCTGGCCTGCCAATGGCTGGGTTCAAATCCCGCTCATGCTACCTGTCTGTGTCCTTGGACAAGACACTTAATCTACATTGTCTCAGTCCACCCAGCTGTAAAAATGGGTACTGGTCTTGACTGGGGAAGTAAATGCGAGGCATCATTGTAAAGCACTTTGAGCATCTGCTAGATGGAAAATCGCTATAGAAATGCAGTCCATTTATTTATTTACTGCGGGAGGTAGTCGTATCATTGTTAATGTGTACAATTAAGAGACAAATTCATGAATGTTAAGGCAGCGGGTTTATGACAAGGTGCAAACCTGAAGGAGGCTTCAGGTTTGCAGACTCTGTGCACACCTCATCCCATCAGATCTCAGAAGTTAAGCAGAGTAGATCCTGATTCGTACTTGGCTGGTAGACCGCTTAGGAACACCAAGAACTACACCCATTTCTCCATGTACAACTGGAGTAAAACGTGTACCAAATTCCAATGCAGATCCACGGTGGTGAACCTGAGACTGGTGGCAGATGAAAGAAAAAACAAAATTAACAGCAATCCTTGTATTTATAATTGTATTAGTTTGTCCACTTACTTTTGACCTCTGAAAATGGAGTAACTGTGTATTAAAAATGGCTGTAAAGCCATAATGGTTAAAGCAATTTTTTTGTTAACCCTTCTGAATTAACCCTGAAAGTCTACATTTACTTTTCAATCACATCGTTTTATTTCAAATACATTCTCATGATGTACAGAGGCAAAAAAAATGAAAACAAAAAGGTGTGTTACTGTCCAAATACTTTTGGACTCAACTGCATCAGTGTTTAACAGTAGACATTGTGAAGCGCTTTGAGCATCTGCTTTGGATAGAAAAGCGCTGTAGAAATGCAGTCCATTTGTATATGTATCGTTAAGCAATACCTTGAAATAGCTATTCTAAATAAACCCTATGCATTAATCGAAAAAGTCCTGTATAGACACTGAGGTCCATCGTGCCAGTACTTATCCCTGGATACTGTAGTGTGAAGCAGACATGAGTCTATGAATTTTAAGCCATCATCTTTGCACCTGGGCTGTTAAGAAGTTGTCTTGACAAATAAGCATTGGTAGTTGTTTGATATTGGAGCCTCAGGTGAGTATGTGGTACCGTCTATTGATATGATGTCAAAGGGCAGGGCCACTGATGACAGACAAATGCCACAGCATGTAGTGTCGGTCAGTTAATGGCTCAAAACAAAAGTAGAGACTGACAATCAGTTTGACATACAATTATCGAAGACATTCCAGAATACAGTGTTTGGGTCATCTTCCTTTTTCTGGTCTTCCACCCAATTGCAGAATTCATATCTCAGATCTGAATGATAGATATTTAATAATTTACTGTAAGTTATATTAGTTTTGGCTTTGGAAGTAGTCTTGGTTGTACAGTGGTTAGTATAGGTTGCTTTAAAACAGTTGACCCAGGTGTGATTCCTGGCCAGTACAGATTCTTCTCTGAATGAAACCACTTGAAGAGGGTATCAAGAGTGTTGTGTGATTGAAGGAGCAAGACATGGCTTCAAGGTTACTTTTATAAAATAGCAGGTAGCTGAAATAATCTTTCAAATGGTGGTACAAGCACCACATTTGGTAAAAATATTCCTAAGACAGTCTTCTGGAAAAGCCCACGGGCCTCTCAAATTTTCAAAAAAAGATGAAAAATGGCTACCATGCTAACATATTGAATTGCACAGAGTCCCATCACGTGGACGAATTTGAATGATCTTAGTGACCAAAAGTAGGTTTTTTCCCCACAAAGACGTAAGACCTGTACAGGCCCTGAGGCCTGAGGTCCGTGCTTATTCCCGTATATCATGGCGTGAAGCAGATTAGAATCTACAACGCGCCATAAATGGGATACAGTCCATCACAGGTTACTTCCCCAGTCAAGGCTGGTACCCATTTACAGCTGGGTGGACTCCGATGATGCCAATGACGTGTCCTGTCCAAGGACACCAATAGGTAGTGTGACCAGGAATCGAAACATGGTCTACGTATTGGTAACCAGCACGCTTGGCATGCTGAACAGGCCATGGGCTAAGTAGGGTCCATGTGCACCCCCCACCCCCATCTAAACGAACAAAGGTTTTTTGGAAGCCTTCGGGCCTCTAGAATATGAAATGCAATTGTAACAGTGAAAAAACTGGGATGCAATAGGAGTTATGTTGTACCTAGTAAACCAATGTGTTATAGCTCATAATAAAGCTCTTTATCTCAGCTTTCTTATGGTATCCATATTAAACATGTATTTTAAATACCAAAGAAACAACAACAGAAAAATGCGGTGTACCCCTTAAATTTATCGGCTGAAAAATTGAGCCATACTGTGGTATGGGTACTGTTAGATATTCCTATAACTACTATTACGTCCCAGTTTTTTCACTGTTAAAATTACATTTCATATTCTAGAGACCCAAAGGCTTCCAAAAAACCTTGGTTCATTAAGATGTGTGTGTGTGAGTGGGGGGGGTGCACGTGAACCCTACTTAAGCCCATGGCCTAGAAGTAATCCTGCTTGATTTGAGGAGCGGCTGATGGAATTCCACATTTGGATTGTACGTGGCTAAAAAGGTATAATTTGATGCTAGGATCATCAATATTGGACAGGTCTGTGCATGTTTAAGACCGAAAGAAGAATTTCCATACCATGCATGGCAGCCATCTTGGAAAATGGCTACCGTTTTGAACATTTGAGTGGCCCGTGGACATTTTCAAAACAGTAATATCTAAGGAGTATTTTTGACGAATGTGGTGCTTGTTTCACCATTTGGATGATTTCCCTGAAATATCAGTTGCACTAATGTATGGGGTTTGAGACATGGACAGTGAAGGGAGTGCGAGAGAAGACGATATGAATGCGTTAGAAATAAGAGTGCTGAGATGCATGTGTGGAGTTATAAAACCGGACAGAACAAGAAATGAGAAAATCAGAGGTCTTCCAGTTTTTGCATATTCATGGATAATGGCTTTTTTTTCCCAACAGCGTTGGAAAAGAGACAACCAGTGATCTCGTGTATATATGCAAATGCCCAAGTTCCACAGAAACGAGTTTTGTATTTCACATCGAACAAATGGTGATCTTGAAAGATGCAGCGTGTAGCTCTGCTGCATTCTTTGTTTTGCTCTGCAGTCTATTGATGTCCATGTCTGTGCTGAAATTGTTCTCTCTCGCTCCGCAGATTAATTCCTCCCTGTAGGATTGTTGAACTAAACAATAAATCCTTCATGAAGCCTCAGTTTGGAAACGGCGATGTCAAAACCTCACGCTTCCCTTCCTCAAATTTCATAAAGAGGTTTCAGATGATCAAAATTTGGGCTTCTATATGTTAACATTTCGAAAATTATGCCCTTTACACTCACAGTGAAAACAAATCTCTACAACATGACAGAAATTAATTAAAAATATCAAAGTCATAATAATGGAATACATATGTATGGCGCCTTTTTGTATAATATAACTGAATTATCACTTTTGCAGCCAGTTCTCAATAGATAATCCAGGGGATGGATGCGTTAACGTTTCCGAGTCACTGAATATACCTTGGACTTAATTTCCATCAAACATTCAGAAATACAGACAGTATGGTAGTTGCGTCTGGAGCAGGCAGTTCTCAAAAACTGAGTGACCATGCAAGGAGACTAGTGAGGGAAGCCACCAAAACACCCATGACGACTCTGAAAAAAGTTATAGGCTTCTGTGGCTGTGATTGGAGAAACTGTGCACAGTATAACTTTTGTCTGTTGCATCACCACTCACAGCATCATCGTGACGTGGCGCAGAGAAGTATTTTCATTCAACAAAAGAGATCAAATCTAGGCTAGCATCTCCCATGTGCCTTCTGGCAAACTGTAGCTAAAATTTCACATCATCTTTTTAAGAAAATCCTTCTCTGTGCCAGCTCACCATGAAGCTGTATAACTGGTGATGCAACAGTTAAAAGTTACACTGTGCACAGTTTCTACAATCACAGCCACAGATGCCTATAACTTCTTCAGAGTTGTCGGGGTGTCTTGGTGGCTTTCCTCACTCATTTCCTTCTTGCATGGTCACTCAGGTTTTGAGAACTGCCTCCTCCAGACTGGTTTACCATACAGCACCATACTGTTTATATTTCTTAATGATTGATGTAACTGAAGTCCAAGACGTATTCAGTGACTTGGAAATGTTCATGTATCCATCCCCTGACTTGTCTCAAGAAAACTGGCTGTAAAAGAGATGATTTACTGTAAATTCATCAAATGGTGTCAATAACTGGGTCCAATATTTTATGTCAGGATTTTTTGTTTCACTTTATGAAAGCATTTTGTTTTGTCTTTGCCAGATAACTTTGGACATTTTTTAAAAATATTATGATGAAAAAAATAGCTGACCATATATAAGTAAAATTTAAAGAATATTTTCAGCAGAAACGGATCTTCCTGAACCTGTACTGTAGCTGTGATTTTATTACATAAACTGAGATGTAAAGGTCTCAGTGTCTGACAGCATTTACTTGAGAGGAAAGAGATTGGTTTTTTATTGTAACACAACCATTGACGTGCTCTGTGAAAAATGTTCCTAATCGCATGGCAATGCGGAGAAATCGCTCAAGACATCTCTGTGTTTCTGTAATTAAAGCTCACTGTGCTGCTCACCGTGCACCACCTCGTGCGAGATGTTTTGAGTTCGCATGTTGCTTCCACTCTCTTAGGAGGGTTTGTTGATGGATGCTTCCCTGCCAGACAGGCAGCCAGTTTCTAACTGCTTCTGACAAGCACTTTGTTCTCACACAGGCTCAGTTTCCTTTTCTGACAACCTGCATCTGCTGTAAGTGATAGCTCCACATTACTAAAAAGGATGCTGTGTTTTCTACAGCAATACAACTAGGTCAGATGTTCACTACTGGCTTCTGGGTATTCCTCAAAGTGAAGGATGTCAGGCTGACCAGCAGAGGCCACGGCAGCAATATAAAGTCACTGCATGTGACTAATATTCCATTTAAGATATCAGATTGCCCCAGGCTGCTTTCAGTGCTAAATCCCCCTGCCATTGTGTGGTGCAGAGGAGAGATTGACTGAAATTACCATGTCAAATCCACTTTATTCCATAGCCCCAAATTGTAAGAAATCACACAAGAAATAACAAAAAAAAAATTTTATTTAATGTGGTCATATTATGCAAATTGTTTTTATGTATCTTTATAAGTAACTTATGGTTGAAGTTTGATATTGAACATTTACAAAGTACCATAATTCTGTCTGCTCTGTGTATACCTCTTCCTATCAGATCTCAGACGTTACAGTGCCAACAAAAAGTATTCACCCACTTGGTTTTTTACATTTTTTTTTTTTTTACATGTTGTAATGAACCAACAACTGTTGACCCCAATACAGAGAGGAGCACAAAGGTAAGTCCAGAGTTCTTCAATCAGAGTTGTTTCAAGGGGCCAAGGCCAACAGTGCAGGAGATCCATCAGCGGAGCAAAAGTGTCTGTGAGGGATTAAGTATTAGAGTAATCCATAGGCAGGCAGCAAAGTTCAGGATACAAAAAGGCATTCAGTCTGGGCAAACAACTACAAAAAGGGACATGCCAAGAAAATGCTGGAAGAAAACACTGGCCAGTAATGAGAGATCACTAGGAAACTGAACGAGAGTAGACAAAAACCGAAATGGACCGGTCATTACAATGACTTCTTGGACTCGGCCATCAGAAGTGCATCTGTATGTGGTGTTAGTGTTGAACTTGTAGAGACATTCGCTGATGTTGGCAGTGCCATTCAATTTATTTATCGAGCACCAAATCACAACATAAGTCGCCCCAAGGCACTTCACAAGGGTACGGTCTAACCTTACCCACCCCCTGAGCAAGCACAATGGCAACAGTGGTGAGAAAAAAAACTCCCTGGATATTTTGTGATAACAGGAAGAAACCTCAAGCAGACCAGACTCAGAGGGGGGACCGTCTGCTTTGGTCATACTACCATTGACGACAATTGAGTAAGACAAAGCACAACAAAGAATTATCAAACATGCACAGACAGGAGAAATCATTGTCCAGGAGCTTGTGTGGTCCAGTGGTCAAAAATATATCCAGTGGTCCGGACAGCAGTCTGGTAGGATCAAGGACCCACAAAGTGGAACGCTGCCAGGCACATTGTTGAGGGGGTCCACAGTCAGACAGTTGGGCCGGGCTCAGCGAATTCCCTCCTCTGGCTACATCTCCTGGCCCACCAGCGATGCCCGAGCAGCTTCATCCTCAGCACCTCAGACAAAGGACAGAGCAGAGATACATCAGCCGGAATGACCAACACACACAAATGGCACCATAAAACAACAAATTAACGGACAGGAAGCTAACGTGATTGCTGGCAACTTACTCCTACCTTACGCTAAAATTCCCAGAAATTAGATGCTGTAAGACTGTGCCCAGTAGAGCTGAGGCATTCACGTCTCTTGGTCCTTGGCCCCTGAGATCGGGAGACGCCTGGGAAGAGCTTATGGAGTCATGATGTCGCTGGACAGAGGTGTTTGGTGATGACGATACCTTTGCAGGAATATGAAGGTCCAAGTCTTTGGGGTCCTGGTGCTTCCTGGCTTACTGTATGTTTGTGAGACTTGGATGCTAGCCACTAAGCTAAGTTGATGACTGCATGTCTTTGGTACTATGTCTCTTCGTACTTCAGATTGATGGTTATTTTGGAGAAGTGGGGATGGACCTGTTGTCTGCCTGAGTGGTTGCCATCCAGGACCCAGGGCGGTTCCATGGTGTCGTGGATGCGGCGAAGCGCGGCACCAACGCGTGTTCCCAGGCTTGACTTGACTCTTCGGAGGATCCTTGGGTACCGATGGAATGACTTTGTGTCAAACAAACGGTTACTTGGAGACGCTCGGGTGAAGATGGAGATGCATCATTTTCAACCATCCATCATTGTGAATACTGGACTCTATATGGCTGCTTAGCTGCACATTTCTGCCAATGTATGTTCAGACAATTCCTTATTGTGCTTTAGTTTTATTTATTAGTATGGCCAAAGCAGATGGTCACTCCGCTGAGTCTGGCGTGCTTGAGGTTTCTTCCTATAATCAAAAAAAAACAACTGAGGCTATTTTTCTTTGCCACTGTCACCAGTGTCCTTGCTCATGGGGTGGGTTCGGCTTAAACTTTACTTGTGTGTAGCGCCTTGAAATGACTTATGTTGTGATTTGGTGCTTTATAAATGCATTGAATTGAACTGATACCTAACCCTAGCTATAAGTCAAATTTAGGACTGAAATGGCTTGTTTTAGACGTCTGTGATATATGTCACAGGAGTCCATATCTGGTGTCCTCCTTGCTGTAAGACACTCCCACTGTGCCAGTCTTGATGCCACAGTGTCTCGGGGATATTTTTGGCTGCAACATTTGATGTTTGTTTGAGACACGTATTGACCTATAACATGTACAATGTAAATGAATACCTCCATGGTCAGTCTTTAAATATAGTTGTCATCATAATTCAAGCAAATTTCAGTGTTTTTCTCGCTTAAATTCACTTAAACATCACACAGAAAGCAAGAACATCTGTGCTCAACTACGTTTGCTCACAGCCTATAAGTAATCTTTGAGTAATCCCTCCAAACTCACGTGGTACTTCAACCAGATGTCTCGAAATGTGTTTTTTGTCTCCTGTGATGAAACTGGGGAGGAACTACAAATCAGCCAGTGGCTGTCCATGTGTTAAACACAATATGCCTCACATGATGCACCTGTCACATGTCCTCGTGTTCTAGAAAAGTTAAAGCCACTCCCACTGGCAAAATGACAAAGAGAAACTCAGTAAGCTCTTTTTCACTCAAGGAACTCGTTCTAGACTACGTGAACTAGCGATATTCATGACTCGAAGGCCTGGCTGCAAACTTTACATGCCATTTCCATGATTTGAGAACAAACCTTGAAATTTATATGTTTTAGCGGCTCTGGTGCATGAAAGCAACAGTTTGTTGGCTTCTGATGCCATTTCTCCAATTGACTACAAGGAAGCAAACTAACTTTTTTGGTTCCTGAGACAACTCCAAAATAGCCACCAGTGTTCCCAAAAATAAAAACTGGTTTCAGCCCACCTAATCAAGATGGCATCCAAAATAGCCAGCAAAATGTTTTTTTTCCCCCCATTAAAATTCATTAGAATGACATAATATGAGTTTTAAATTCAAAATGGTGTCCAAAATGGCCACCAAAATATGATGCTCTGTTTTTATTAATTCTATTGTTTCTTGCTAGGATGCATTTTAGGGGCATTTTAAAGGATAACTGTCATTTGGCGGCCATTATGGACACCAATTGAATTTCTTCTTCTTCTTTCAGCTGCTCCCGTTAGGGGTCGCCACAGCAGATCATCCGTCTCCATCTCAATGGACACCAATTGAATTTAAAACTCATAAATCAAATTATTTAGGGACAAATATATTTATTGTGACTGAAACCTTTCTTCGCATGGACTGTCTTTGAAAATTAAGTCGTTTATATGTCGTTTTATGTGTTGTAATGGAAAAAAACCCGTTTTGGTGGCCATTTTGTACGCCATCTTGAATATTTGGCTTGATTTGGGTTACAGCCGAATACACATACTAGCGTACTATATAGTAGGCAAAAAGCAGTATGCACAGTCTCTAGGGTGTCCGAATACTTAGCATGCATTTAGTAGGCGAACTGTACCCAGATAATGTACTACCTCCATAGTGGGCAAACGGACTACACTGCACTAAACCATTATGCAGCTGGAACCTGGTAACAGAAGAAGAAGAACTTCCTGGAAAAATTCAAAGTAGATAGCGAACACACATGGCAACGGTAACGGTGTCTGAGGAGCTGTGGAATTGTGCAATTATACATCTGGAGCCACTTAAATAAGTCTACCGTTGCAAAATAGAAATTTTCACGGCATACGTGGGTATGCACATCTGTGTCATCTGTTAACATCTGGGTCAAAGGACAGGAAAGATGGCGGTGGTGTAGCACATCTGAATTTTGTCCCTACTGCTCGCTCACTTACTTCTAGTATGTGCTACAGTATCGGTTGGGTAATATGTACTACCCTATGTTAAGTACATACAAAGTATTCAGACACAGGGTTGGTTTAGTTCTGGGGGAGTTGCAAAGGGGACGGTCCTAGCGCCCCGACTATATAAGCGTAGAGAAGGCTAAATGTCAAACTGATGTCAATACCAGTCATACATATAACATACATGATTCATATTAGCACCTTCGTCAGTATTGTGCTTCCAGTCACATTACTCAGCCCTAGTCGTTTGACAGAAAATTAAAACAGGCTTTGATAATTGTTATTTCTGAAGCAAAACATGGCTAGCTTTCACTGGCGCTCGCTCTTATAAATGTGACAGACCACAAATCAAAAACTGGCTGTGATTTGTGGGATTTGTTCAGACAAAACCCACTGGTGCATGAATACACCAGGGAGTAAACTCTCAAACCTCTTATGCCGAAGCCATTTGCATCTCTTGCATGCACATCTGTGAAAGAACTCAAAAACAGGCACTTTTGTAAGCTCATAACCAGGCAAAGATAACACATTTGGTGGATTTCAAATTGCTGCAAGTTCACTCTATTGCAGTACAAACAAGATCTATGTGAATTTAAGTAGCAATATGTATTTACCAGTGTAATTACGCAAAGTACATTATGAGCCCTAAATTGTTGTTCCTAAACTATGAGCAATTATGTTTTACCGCCAACTGATGCAGCCAAAATACTTGTATCTTTTTCTTGACCAGTCCCAGGGCTTCCTTTTACTTTTGAAACGGCGCAGCAGATCAGCCCACCTTATATTCATCAAACTGACCTTAAAAGCATTTTCCTTTCAAGAAGCAGTTGCAATGGCACAAACACATCTTGCCCTTGATGCTTTTCAACCCTGGCTCAGGCTTTTCAACCCTGCAAAGGGTAGTCTCTGAAGAAAGTGTTTTCACACAATAATTGTGTAGTCTGGTCGAATCTAGCTGCATTCCATTTGGGTAGATGTGAAAACGGTATTCACAACTCAATGAGGAACCCCATGGTGCGGAACAATTTAGAGAAAGTGGTCACGATCCAGTCCCAAACAAACGCTGCTGCGGTTGACTTGGGGTGGGACTCTAAATAGGATTTTTTCTCATATAACAAATAGTGAAAAGCAGTAAGCAGAGATATGTACTGTGATTGTATCCCCCATACGGTTTTAACGGTTTCTCAGTCAGTACGTTTACATGCACATGAGAAAACCGAATTATAGGGGTAAACTGACTATGATTGGATTTCTAAAATGCATGTATACACCTTAGTCTGACTAAAACAGGACCGAATCGGGTCGGATGAAGTCGGATTAAGACACCTAGATTATTCGATTGGTAGTCGCATTAATCATGCATGTATACGTTCCACTGGATCGGAATTGGATTTTGCGTTCTGCGCATGCGCGAGTTTTTTTCTCCGGGGCCGTGAGCCGGAAGTATAAGACACGATACGTCTGTTGTCGGAAATAGCAAACAGTACGATGGAGAGCTCCAGAAGGAACACGCACTTTTGGACCGACGAAGAGACACATTTCATGCTGCACCAGCTCAAGGAAATGAACATTTTA
>OMMV01193038.1:0-10610 GCA_900302635.1 Chatrabus melanurus
AAAGCGACGGTTATTCTAAAGCATGGGACTGCCTCCACAGATTTTAATATTGGTTGTAGCCCCTTCAAATTTGGCATGGAGATAGAGTGGGATACCCCCTAACATTTTGTCTCATTTTGAGTTGGCCAGGCAGGACAAATACTGCAAGGCTGGTACTATTGTTCCTGGTGGAGGCCTATTGTGTGGCTTCTGCTACATGAAATGTCACCAAAATTGGCAGGGAAGTTGGTTTTGATGAGTAAAAAGTGATGGAAGGTGATTTTGGAGCAGCTCAGCAAAAATTCAGATAGTGCAAGTTTACCCTATTTCCGGGGAATTTCTAGCCTTTGACACCCCAAATCAACAGACAAATAAAAAGCTCCTTACTTTGTCTTCATTATGCTTCATTAAACACATCTAGGAGCATGCACTAGTGCTGTACATTGCCACACCCACCACATTTCAAAACGTCGTTGGTTCCTGGATGGCAACAACCCAGGCTGACAACCGGTGCATTCCCACCTCATGAAATTAACCATCTATGTGCTGCAGTGACATGCACGCAGGATCCTGCACAGTGAAATGTGTCACATGTCCAAAATACTGTAGCTGACATTCCTTCACAATGCAAGTGGTAGTCCTCATCTTCGTCTCCCGAAGTAACCATTCGATTGACACAAAGTCACCATCAGGTTAGGTCTGTGATCATGCACTTTAAATATAAATGCAGTTACTTCAATTGTTATTATTGTTGTTGTTATTATTATTCAAATTAGAATACTATAAGTTTAGAAAAGCAAACTTGTAAGCTAATGCTGCATTCACATGTTGATGACAGAAAAACCATCTTACCAGTCGATGTGGCAGAATTACTGGTAAATGATGATGTGAGACAGTCGTTTTTCTGTGTTAACTACACGGGCAATTATTTGCTTAATTGAAAGATGGAACAGAGTTGTAGCATGTTGGACAACATTGTATTTAACCAGGAAGCTCTAGCTTTGATGGCTGCTTAAAATGTCAACTTTTAGTCATGCTACACTTATTGCCATTTTCTTGATACCAAACCTGGTGTCTCTGCACTTAAATAAGCTGTCTCTCACTGGCTGTCTTTCCAAATCATTAAAAATAAAACATCTGGTTTGTAAAATTCGGCAAAAGTTGAAAATTTTAAACTTTTGATTTCAAGTCGTGGTGTCCACTTGACATGGTCCCAGCCAGCGGTGGCGGAAATTTCCGTTGTGCTCTCACTGAAAACAACAGAACATCCAGTTTACCTCATGGTGCTTCCAGGCAACAAGCAAATGCAACGTTACTATTTTGGTTTTGTTTTGTTAGCTGGTTTGAAAAATGTATTTCCCAACAGCACATTTTTTTAAATGGCAATGTTGCCAATTGCAGGATTGTTTTTTCTTTATTTCTGGTACTAGACAGTGCCTGTGAGTATGTACCATGCTTGAGTGGTGTTTATAGCTGAGAAAGAATAAAGTGATGAGGATTATACTGCAAAGGATACTGTCAGAGGCCAAAGTGATGGTTGACTCAGGCCACGTTTACACGTAGCCGGGTATCGAGGAAAACAGTGATATTTCCATGCGTTTGTGCCTTACGTCTACATGAAAACAGAGGCTTAGCCCACTGAAAACGATTATTTTGGAAAACTCCGGCCAAAGTGGAGATTTGGGAGAACTGCGTTTTCACGTATTCATGTAAACAGGGGGAAACGGAGTTTTATATTCTAACGTCACACATAGGAGTAGCTCCACTTCTCTGGCAAAAGCAACAGGAAGTGACTTGTGTCGGTTATTCGTTGTTGTTGCTTTTTGCAGGATTTTGATTGGCTAATGTGGTTTGAGCTTCTAGTTACCCTGCCACCTACAGGTTTGGCATGCTCCTGATGGCGTATTTATGCGGGTTTGTGTAAATGAAAACTTTTTTGGAAACGGAGAAGGGGAAATATCCGTTTCTGTAAATACCCGGCTACGTGTAAACGTGGCCTCAGTAGTGAACATAAAGTGGTGTGTGTCATAGAGTAAAACATTTAATTTCACTGCCCTTTTAAGTATTGAATTTGTCATGGTTGGATGAAAATAAATGAATGGACTTCTAATTTAGCTGAAGCAAATACATTTATTTATTTAGAGAGGCACAGTACAATATAATGCAATTTGTATTTCATAAAAATAAATGAAAACTTTATTAGTATAGTAAATTACCCAAGTTACGAACAGAACAAAGATGTGTGTGTGTGTGTGTGGTGGCTGTGAAAAAAGGTTATATAATTATATCTTAAATCAATTATTTCATGAAATAATAAAACATCATGTTCAAAATGTTGAAAAATAATTTAAACAAACATTCCAAAATAACAAAACATTGTAAACCCTCATTGAGATGTGGATACTGTAAAAGTGGTTATTTTCACTGGGTTTTATTTTCGCTTTGATCGCTATGAAGAGAAAACCACTGAAATAAAAACAGTGAAAATTGCTTTCTCTATATGCTACAATGGACAAAAGTTTAAAAATGCTAAAATTTCAATCCGCAGAAATTTCCACTTTTACAGTGTCATGAAAGGAAAAACCATTTGTGCATCCATGATATCATATAGCACAGTGGAGCGGACACACACACACAGAGATTTGTGGCTAAAATAAAAACCTGCAAATCTATCCTTTTAGGTAAAAATGCTAAAAATTTCAACCAGCAGAAATTTCCACTTTCAGAGTATCATGATTGCAAAAACCATATGTGCATCCTTGATAGCATGCTAGCATATAGCACAGTGGAGCAGAAACACAGAGATTTCTGGAATTTATAGATAGATTATAGAATGATAGAACGCTCTCCAGAGTGGATTGAAACAAAAACGCTGGAGTTGTTTGTGTGTGTGGACAGTGAATCCTTGTCTTTTGGGAAACAGTGCAGTAACATTAACCGCCAGCGGGAGGACGCAGCGGTATGTCCTGTCGTTGTCAACATGTCCGTGAAGCGCAGAAGAAAAGCACAGTAGACACACACATGGATACACACACACAGAGATTTCTGGAATTTATAGATAGATTATACCATTCGGACTTTTAAAACAGTAGCTATTGCTGTTCCTGAGCTACAATGGTGTAATGGGCTGCTTGACAAATATCTGATTAAGTGTATTCCGCTCTGCCAGGTGTGCTGCAGCCTTTTTGTCTCTGTATGCAACAGAAGGACGGCACTCCAGGTGTCACCTTGGATAAGAGCAGACATGAGATGAAGAGAGAGCGAAGTGAGAGTTGGAGGGTTGACAGTGAGAACTAAAGAGGGAAAACTGGTTGAATCACAGTTTTATATTGCAGACAGTCTCAAATGCATTTTGAGTATTACTTTTGTTCTTATGATTTGCAACATATATCTTTGTGTCTTCATTTTGTGTCCCTTACTGTTGATTTTGTTTTATGCTGTAACGAGCAAAATGTCCATTTTAGTGGATCTCAGGTTTGTTTGAAGTGTGCATGTTTACCATTCAGTATTATGTTCCTTAGAGAGTTTGTAGATCTTCTCGCCAGATGATATTTCTCATGCATTTGGCTTAAGTGTCGATGAGTAAACTAGATGAGGTCCAAATAGCAACATGTAAAATGCCATATGAGAATATGGGAGTGTTTAAGTCCATGCCGATGTGCTGAAATGTCTGGCCTTGTGATTTATTTATTGTCATGGTAAAACATGGTCTTACGGGGAATTGTATCCTTCTGAATTTGAAGGGTAGATCACTGTCTGAGGGAATTAAGGATATCCTAGGAAGGATTGCTTTTTTTTGCCAGCTTTTGCCATTTGAGATGGTGACTTCAGTGATGTTGTGATGGGTTTTGTAGATGGTACATCTTGTGATGGAATAAAGCGACTTATCTCAGCCAGAACTTAAACGGATTATTTGCTTACTGAGTAAATGTGTGACATCCATTGTGCTGCTGTGACAGTTTATTCAGAGACTTCTGTGTGTTTATATGACAGTTAGTTACAGTTATATACAACTGTATTAACACTCATGCAATGACATATCTCCAATTTTTAGTTTTAACTATGTCTCTATTTTCAGATGTCTGCAATTACATTTAGACGAATAGCTTAGTTTATCAAAAACTATGTTTAAAGGGGCCATGTGCAAAATTGATTTTTATCACTTTAAAATGAAATTTTGCTTATTGGGTAGTTAGTTCAACAAAAATACATTGAAAATGTCCTTTTTAAATTTTATTCACTCAACCAGTGATTCCCAAAGTGTGGGCCATGGTCCCCTATTAGAAAAAAATGTATCCTATCTAAGTGTTTATCTCCTAATTCTGTTGCATGAAGCAGATGAGAGTCGACAACTCTACCTGGATAGGATGGCAGTCCGATGCAGGTTACTTCCCCAGACAACCCGGTACCCACATGAAGCTGGGTGGACTGGGACAATGCAGATGAAGTGTCTTGTCCAACAACACAGATGGGTGGCATGACCAGGAATCAGTCCCAGATTGACATGTTGGTAGCCCAGCTCCTTATCATACTGAGCTAACTATTCTACAATGGGCCATGAGAGATCATAAAAAACAAATATATAAAAATGTCTTTGATTTTCAGTTTTGCAAGAAGTTTAAAGTTACCCAAAATATATATCATTGTTTTTAAAATGTAATCACAAGTAATAAAACAAAGCCACAAGATGTAAATTATGTATCATTTTTCTGACCTAGTTCAACATAACATATATATAGATAGATAGATATGCAAAAGTTTTAGGCATATTGAATGTATCTAAATTTTTCTTTTAAAGAAAGAGTTAAATAGTTCATATTTATGAATAAATATGTAAAATGTCTGACTGCATCTCACCTTTAAAAATAATTTATTTTAGGTGATAAAATGACAATTTGTTTGATCGTGTCTCTTCAAATTTATAATAAAATTAGGCTGTTAAATCAGATTTTTTTTTTAAATTTTGTTATTGATTGTTCATCAGCAATTGTCTTTGTGTTGTCAAGTACGAGGCAGTACAGTCACAAGGAAATCAATTTTTTTGTTTGTGCTTCTTTTTAAAATGAGGTTTGTAAATTAGTAATTGATTGGTTACTTTAATGAAAAAGAACACATTATCTTGTTTTATTTATGTTGCATTTTTTTTAATAACTCATTAGTTTAAGACTTTTAAGCCATAAAGTTATGCATAATTAGGGGCGTGGTTGCTTTGATTAACAGCTAGTATGTGCCACTGTGAGCAGATCTCAGAGCTCCGGTCGCCCATATAGACAGACAAACACATTCACCCTCTCACGCACACCTATGGTCAGTGGAACTGGGGAAAAATGTATATTCATCGAGGAGAAGCAAAATAAAAATAAAAATAAATTTGCACTGTTCAAAGTGAACCTCTGTTCAAAATGTGAAGAGGATTTTGGTGGTTTTGTTTTACATTTTTTGCAGCAGTTGCAGTTAAGGGTGGGAAATGATAAATGGAAGGAGGGAGGAAGAGAAAGAAGAGCAATAAAAATTCAGAAGCGAGTGGAGAAGAGCAAACACAGTGAGAGAGCGAGAGAGGGAAGAATATATGGCATTTCCTGTGGATGTGTGGGGCCGGGGGGCAGTCAAAAATGTTACAGCCTTTGTATTAATTTTTTTCTCTGACATTTTTTAAATTCTTTCTAAGTTTTCTTTCAGATTATATTTTTTCTTCATCCTTCATCTTCCTCCATCTTTCCATATCTCTTTTTGTTCATCATTTACTAAAATGGCATTTCTTCCAGCTCTCTGGTCTTCAGCAGCAAAAAACAACAAACTCTGAGGTAAACATTCACACAAACGCATGCAGTGGTAAATAAACAAATAAAGGGCCCTATCTTCTACCCGGTGTAAAGGCGTGCACAGCGCTACGCAAGCGTCATTGCTAGTTTTGACCCAAAGCAATTGTGGTTTTCAAGCCAGGCACCCATATTCTTTAAATACCAAATATGTTTGCATGTGTCTGCACACCCATGGGCTGCTTTCCTTCCTCTGCGTGGTCGGGGAGGATGGACGAACAGGCGATTCAGTTTTCACAGGGAGGTCAGCATTTAAGCTGGGTTTGAAACAAAAACTTAGAATCTTGATAACACCTCATTAACATGTGTAACAACCAATGCTTTGATACAAAACCGCATTATATAAAAAGCAAGCTCAGTGTGTGTTGTGTTCCACCCCTTCTCCCTAATTGGTGTTGTGTTTGTTGAGTGTTGTAGATTTTGTTTTGTTTTTGTCACTTTACCTTTGTTTTATACTTTCACCATTTCTGAGTTCTACTTTAGTTTCCACTCACTTGTGTTATGTTGATTAGTTATTTATGGTTTACGTCATACTCACTCTGGTTTCCTTGTAGTTTTATGTTTCCACTGTGTCTGTCATCTTGTCTGTTGTGTGTTTGTAGGCATGTCAGTGTCACCTGTTGTCCATCACAGCTGATTCACATCAATCACAGCACCTGTTGCTTGTCTCCTCATTATGTGTCACTATTTTAGTTTGTCACAGTTTCCCTCCGTTGCCGGATTATTCTTGTTTTCTGCATTCCTGTCCATGGTTTTCCCCCGTGATTCTTCGTCTCACCTGACACCTCCTTTGGACGTTTTGGACTGTTCCCTGTTTTTGGACTCAACTTTGAGGTTTTGGTAAATAAAATCACTTATTACTTTCATCTTGTGTGGTTATTGTCTGCATTTTGGGTTTTTTACCATAAAAAGTATACCAATATGTGCCACAGTGCTTGCACGACAGAGCACACAACAACAAATGTCCAGTTAAATACAAACGGAAAAGTTTTTAACTTACCTTAAAAATACTGCAGGCAACAGATGTCAGTACTTCCATTCATTCAGGAATTTGTGTGTGAGGTCCATCTCAATGTCCAGTTGAAACAGCTGCAGCTATGTGCATAGTGATCTGTTTCCTTGATAAAAATCTTCTCACACCTCTCACTTGAGTCCACTTAACGCCATGCGCCAACTGCACTCCGTTTTAAAGGGATTGGCAGGTGACACTCTGATAGGTTATTATGTGAGGTCCACAACACACCCATGACTAAAGAACAACATAAATCCAACTCAAGCAAATCCAAACCAAGTGCTCACCTTTTCACTCAGTTTATGTGCCTTCTAGATAGCAGTAACAACTTGGACAATCCCCAAATGTTATGATTTGCAGTAATGAACCCAAAAATGCAGACAGGCACTGAGGGTAAATGAAATAATAAATGATTTGTTTTACTCAAAATGGTGAGTGGGTTATCAAAGAAAACTGAAAACAGTCAAACATTAAAGATAATCTTACAAAACCAGTAGTGAAGTCCAAAGGTTGGGTCCAAAGGAACAAGGGTCCAAGGAGGGATGGGTCCAAAACAGTCAGAGGCATGGGCGGAGAGTTAGCAGTCAGAGCGGAATGCAACGTGGAGCAAAGAGTGGTGCGGGCAAGACGAAACACGACAACCACAAGCTAAACAGGAGCGGGAACAAATGAGATGAACAGAGAATAATCCAGCAACTAAGGAGAAACAGTGACTAACTTAAATAGTGACACGTAACGAGGAAACACACGACAGGTGCTGTGATCGTGATGTGGAAATGCTGTGCGCAGTGACAGACACACCTACAAAATGCAAAGACACACTGACAGACAGAGTGGACACAACACTACAACAAACCCTGTGACTAAATAATCAAAGTAGAACTAAAAAGAAGGCTAAAACATAGCAGAAACATGATTCAAGAACTAAAACGGAACTCAAAAATTGGTAAAGTATAAAACAAATGCAATGTGACCAAAAAACACTGAAAACTACCACAATTAACACTGAGCACGCAGGACCTGCGGTGGAACACACCAAAAGCATTTTTGCTAAGCGTTAATGCGCCCACTGTCAAGACAGAGTTCAATGAGTACCAGATGGCTGGAACAATCATGAAGTCTGCACTCAAGAAAAAACAAAAGACTACTCCATGCATAAATATGCCTTTGCACTATGTAGTACTTGAGTCCGGTCTTGGTTTCGAGACCACCTTTTCACTTACTCGGTCTCGTCTCGGAAATGAAAGCAATTCTACTCGATCTTGACTCGGTCTCAAACTAGAATAAGTATACACATTAATGAAAAATTATAAAAACAAAATTAATATATCACATTGTGTTGACTGGCACTATATTTGATAGGAAATCCCACACTGCAATGCTGTCTTGAATCTGTTGGTCCCTCTGAGCGCTAAGAATGCATGAACAATCCGCTGTGATTAAAGTTGGTTTCGTCAATCACAAAAACTTCATTTGCAGCACGGATTTCAAAAAGAAGCACAGTGCAAAAATATAAGTTCTATAAGTTCAGACTTGTGTTTTTTTAGGTCTGGGTCTCGACTTGGTCTCCTCTCCTCCAAAGACTCTGTCTTGACTTGGTCTCAACCACTTCAAAATCCCAAAGTCTTGGGCTTTACTTACACTCGACCCTTTAAGGTCTCGGTCTTGACTTGGACTCGGTATAGGTGGTCTTATCCCCATCCCAAATGCACACACAATTCACATGTTTTTAGACATGAACGCACAACAGTTGTCTTCACTCCATAATTACAGGTATAAACGCTAATGACTGCACCACTTTAAATGGAGCCTGTGTGCCTCACTGTCACACTATTCATTTCTAAAAACGATGTGTCATATTTCAAGGACCTTTTTCAGAGTAATCGCTGAAGACTACATATTGTATAAGATGGGAAATGTGACAGAAAGCAAAGATGAAATATTTTCCAACTTTTTAAATGGTATTCTTTTACTGTGGTAACATTACGTACGTTGCATATTTGCAAGTCCCATTTGCAATTATTTTACTTGTGTTGTGTGTGAAAATAACTTCCCAAACATCAGTCAGTTACGATGGTGGACTGCAAAATTTCCTGCTTCAATCAGCCGAGCAGTCACAATTTCTTTGAAATTTCTGACAGCTGAAAAGAACAAACCTGGAGTTTTCTCTTGAACATTAACTTTAATTTCTCCATCATTCATTTTATTTTTGCATTGCTTTGTAATGTTTTCTAATGCAAGTCTGGGAAATATGCCAGACAACTGCAAGTACTAAATTCAAGGAAAAGCTGAAAAAAGAGAGTAGAAACGATAAGTATAAGTATACTTCCAGAGGCGTAGTGTAGGGAAGATCCCATCCTGCTCTGGTGTGATCTCACATTTGTGAGAAGGATAATGGCAAATCATTCCAAAGTTACACCGGGTGATCACATAATGAACCATTTCTATTCTGATGGGCCATATTATAATACAAATTATGACAAATGGTGTGGACACTGGAACCCCTTGTATGCCGATCCAAATTCATGCAAACTACGGTGATGTTCATTTATGGTGAGAATACAGAATATTATGAATTATTGAAATTTTAAAGCTTTCTGAATAATGGGCAGCGTTGTTTATTTTGCTCTTGAAAGATTGCAGAATATGCCATAGGTTGACATGAAGTCCCGATGAGGTTCTTGTTCCAATCTGGTCTACATAGTGCACTGTCCTTTGTCCCCTGTCTTGGAATAATGTCTGCAGGAGCATTTAGCAGGAACAAATTGACATTGACTTGACATCATCATATAAATGTTTGGATGAAAACATTTGTAATTTAGCCTCTATAACATATGCTGTCTGACAATGAAGCAGCTGATGCTGAGAGTTCAAACAGTACTTGATCTGCTGTGGCGACCCCGAGCAGCTGAAAGACAAACATTTACTATTTCAACTTTTCAGTGGGTCAAAAGTTTATGTACATTTTGTTAGTATTTGGTGGTATTGTCTTTTAATTACTTAAAGGTGCTCTAACTCAGATTTTACACATTAATATAGCAGCCAACAACTATTTGGCTTTTTACTATGTAAAAATTTAGTTGATTAATGGCATCCTGTCCAGAGAATGAAACAGCATTCCCTCTGTGCTCTGAGTTTGCCTATCACCTGTTTACATTCTCAGGCTGGCCGCATGTTCAGGTTTAATGCATGAGATTTCCATGTGTGCATGTTTCGTGCATGCAAGTCCTGCCCTGTGAAACCATTGGCTCTCTCCAAGTTTATAAAGAGGCAGCAGTACTCACTACTCACTGCAGAGCTGTTGAACTTTTTTCAAAATGGCAGACGGCAGCTACTTTCCAGGAATATGTACAAAAGAGGCTAAAAATGACTCTGATCAAGAATGTGGTCAAACCAGAATCCACATACATCTGGCTTTTCCCATATTGAGAGCTGTTAAAAGGCTCCAACTGCCGTTCCTTCTGATTTATGTGGAAGGACGAGGGGTTTGAGGAGGAGTGGCTGAGGAGGGAAGATTTGTTTACATCCTGAAATGTGGTGCTACTACAAAATCTAGTGGATGAAAAATCCACTGGAAAGGAAAAAGGAACTGGACACAGTGGGAATCGATCCCCAGACCTTCTTGCTGTGAGGCAAGAGTGCTAACCACTGAGACACCGCGCCGCCCTCTACCTGAACCACCAAAGATAATCATCCTACCCATTTTCAGAAGAGATTAGATTTATAGGAGGTAGAGTAATGTAATATTTATTATGACAGAGTAGCATGGGATAAGAAAGATTAATAGAAATGATTGAGTG
>OMMV01193050.1:0-11162 GCA_900302635.1 Chatrabus melanurus
GCCAGATTTGTCGCTAGGCGCTTTTTGGAACAAAAGTCGCTATGGGGGTCTGAAAAGCCGCTAGATCTAGCGACAAAGTCGCTACGTTGGCAACACTGGTCTAACGCACTGGCACTTATCTGTGATAGGTATGTTAGCGCATTAGGTCCCACCCCCTATGGGCGGGTTTGAATGGGCAGGAACTAGTGCTTGTAGTCTCAACAGAAATCCCCCCCCTCTAACAGGCCTCTTACGATGACGCAAAACGACGATTTTTGCATCATAGTAAGAGGCCCAATAAGAGTAAAATACGGATTTCTCCCGTCTCAGGGGAAAGTGAGAGAGTGTTGTGGAACCATTCACATTTATGACTGGGTTTCTAACAATGGAAGGCTTAATGCAAATGGCTGGAGTGTTCCTTTAATGGTATCTTGACCTTGAGAAATGAAGCTTTAGGAAGTCTCCGATCTCAGCAGTGGTTGTAGCAAGGTCAAAATTGGAACACTGACAAAACACAAATAAACAAACAAACAACAACAAGCAAACAATATTAATTATTTTTGAACCTAAGCATTCAGTTAAGGACATTTTTTTTACACATTTATACAGTTAATCACATCATCTGGCAGACCTACAGCTTACATCAGATTTTCTGCTGCTGAGGACCATCAGGATGCTTATAGATTGAGCTAAGGTTGAGAGAGTGAGTGGGATCCACACCACAACCTGTGTGTTACCACTTTATAGAATCAGATATGTGGTTATATTCTAAGATAAGATCTTGAGCAAGCCAATCAGATTGTCATCTGCCATTGCCTTTAAACGTGATGTGTCTTTGAAAGTGGCACACTGCTATTTAGATAGTGAACTCAAGTGAGAGGATGATCTGGGGAGAAAAGGGATCTGCATGCAAAGTGCCAAAGCACATGAGCGGATAATGATGGGAGCAGGCACCAAAGCTCCCTGAGGTGAAGCAGTGGAGTGCTTTGTTCCTGCAACAACTCCACTTCCATCCAACTGATCTCCTTCATTTTTTCAGGCAAACATAGAACCTGGACCACACCATGGCCAGCCCCGTCGTCGTGATCCCCCCCGGAAGAAAATTATCATAAAAATATGGTACAAGCCACAGTTATGAAAGTTTTGTATTTTTCCTTTAGTGAACTCGCCTATGTAAGGCATAGCTAAATACTGTGCAGCAGAAAAACTGCACATGACTTTATTCCAGGTTTTTAATTGGTCTATGGCGCAATGGCTTTCTGCTACCTCATGATAGCAAGCAATGATAGTTCAAGCCCATCACCTGACCACAGCACTAAATTCAACCAATCAGCTTCTTTAAACAGGCAGCAGAGATGATGCGCTGTTAAGAGTTGGCTGCGTTACACTTCACGTCTCAAGTCAAATCAGCGAGCATGCACTGGTACCACATGTCTCCACATCCACCACACCAAGGACTCAAGAATTCTTTAGTGTCATTCTAGCCAAGTAAAACATGAAAAGAACAAAATTAAGTACTCAGGTCTTGGCGGTCATAGTGATCATAATTAATAATAAATAGAATAAAATAAATAATGAATGGAACATAGACATTAATTAACTTACACAATTAAGTAATAATATTAAATAATATAAGTTGAGCAGTGTGCCACATAATGGGCGAGGGTATTGCAGCAGTCCCTAAGTGATATAAATAAAATAAATATGTAAAGGAAAGACCTACTAAAATAAACAGGAAAGGCCAAGGACCCAGAGACATGAATGTCACTGCTGAGATAATTGAATGTCTCTACAAGTTCAACACCTTTGCTTCATACAGATACACTTCTGATGGACAAATCCAGGAAGTCATTGAAAGCCTGGATATTAGTCTTGACACAGGACAATCGCAAACCCAGACACTCCGATTCCTCCCTCAGCTTCCTATGTGCTGCAATCAGGGTACACAGTGATTCTGCAAAGGTCACAGCATCATCCACGAAGTCAAGGACAGTAAACCTTTCCTGGCCAACAAA
Organism: Chatrabus melanurus; assembly: GCA_900302635.1. NCBI lineage: Eukaryota > Metazoa > Chordata > Actinopteri > Batrachoidiformes > Batrachoididae > Chatrabus > Chatrabus melanurus. The sequence goes on from OMMV01193050.1 coordinate 1,995, forward strand.
AGCCACCCAGTGCAAAGCAGCACAACGCAGTGCACATTGCAGCACAACTGGCCGAGTCCAGAAGTCATTGAAAGCCTGGATCTTCGTCGTGACCTCGGACAATCACAAACACTAATACTTCAATGTGTGAAAAAGTAAAAACACCTCTGCGTCGTTCGATCCCTCATAATAATTTTGTCTGCTAGGGGCGATGCAGATTTGCAGCAGAGTATATTTGAAAATAGGCCTTTAATTTTTTTTCTTTATTGCCACTCATATCATGCCATAAAATAACGAAATAACAAAATAAGAATAGTAAAATGCCAAAAGAATTGGCAACTTGCCTGCATGTAACATGGCAAAATAAAGTACATGTCTAATGATGTACAAGTACATGAATAGAAAGCTCACACAGCAGCTCACTGCTCCAAATGATAGGCAATAGTTTGAATTACAATTTGTGGCAGCCATAAGGAAGCCATCAACATCTCTGATTGGCGGTTCAGCTCATCTTTTAATTTCTCAGAGAATAATTCAGCTTTATTCCTCTGCCCTTTTGTTCCTTGTCCTCCCTCCTTGACAACAGCTTCTTGCAGTTTTAGCCAAGAGCATCATCCCAAAGGGGCACTGAGAGAGATGGGACGAGGTGGTGGAGGTGGTAGTGTAAAAATCAAACTGTGCCACATGTGCACGCGCGCACGCACAAACACACACACACACACACACAGGCGTGCACACACACATGCACACACACACTCCTGCTGATTACACCCTTTTCCCACTGCGGTCACTTGCTGTTTGAACTTAGCACAGTTATGACCTTCACACCAGAGCTCTGTATCTAAAAGTTACAATGGCACTGCAAGGGAGCAAACTTTTTGTTAGAAAACCAAAAACTGTTAGTCCCTGCACTGGTAACACAGTAGGACTTGGATAGCAAAAATGTAGATGGGTGGGTGGTTGGGTTAGTCCATCCCAACCGGCTTGTGTAGACAATAACTCAAAAGCAATAAATTATATCATGTTGTAACTCATGAAATTAAAAGAGCACAAAATGAGGATAGAGTTGTTAGTTGTGATGAACTTTGATGCACCAGATTGATCAAAAAGCAACTCCGTTTTTTGTATGTAATACCCACAGATGTGTCTGCAACCCGCTGGATGGTTAGTGGATGCTGGAAGGATTATGGAAAATTCTGAAAAGCTATGGTTATACTTGCATGTAGGTCATCTGCCACATGCTGAACACTGAGCACGTTGTGTGCCCATTGGTGCACTCCGCTCACCGGTGCCTATCTTCACGCAAGCATGAGCTCGTAATTTAAGATAGCAACCGCAGGGAGAAACATGATGCCCACTATGTGGGCAAATATGGAATAAAATACACAATATAATGGAAAAGTAAAGCCAGAAATCAATTCAGTTCATTTTTACAGTGCCAAATCACAACATAAGTTAGCCCTAGGCACTACACACGAACAAGGTACAATCCTTACCCACCTCCTGAGCAAGCACGTTGACAACAGTGGGAAGGAAAAACTCCCTCAGGCGTTTTTTGATATAGGAAGAAACCTGAAGCAGACCAGACTGGGGTGGGGTGACCATCTGCTTTGGCCATACTAACCATCCATCCTCCATCCATCCATTTTCTAAACCGGCTTATTCCAGTTAAGGTTCACAGGGTTGCAAGCCTATTTCAGCAGTCATTGGGAGAGAGGCAGGGTACACCATGGACTGGCTGCCAGTCTATCGCAGGATTGACAGGTATAGACAGATAAATACATTCACACTCCCACTCACACCTACGGTCAATTTAGAGTCACCAGTTCACCTAACCTACATGTCTTTGGAAGTGGGAGGAAGCCGGAGCACCCAGAGGGAAACCACGAAAATACGGGGAGAACATGCAAACTCCACACAGAAAGGACCAGGTCGGAAGTGAACCTGGGACCTTCTAGTTGTGAAACAAAACAATGAAATGAAACAAAAGCAGAACAAGGAATTGTCAAACATGCAGTTGCAATTGCAACCATGTACATGCAGGACAATTAAAGAATGGATAGAACGTGTGTCTGGGGATAATACCAAAATTTTTTGTCGGTGCTGCAAATTAACGATGGTTAATTCAATATACTGTTCCAGAATGTTTCGAATCCTGTTCTGAAACATTGTTCCAGAGCGTGTATCAAAAGGAAGACATGCTGAACACTGGCACTTGCTGGGTGATTCACAAATGTGCATCCATATCAAATTATGAATTTCAAATTTAAAGGCTACAGTCAGGGAAGGATCTGCTTGTGCATTAGCATGTACGCTGCTTGTTTTTAGTTCATTTTGTAGACAATATCCATGTCTGAATGTGTGACTGAGGCTGCGATTGGGAAAAAAAATACACAGCTGGTAATGTGAGGCACTTACAGATCCATTCTGAACAACTGTCATGTGAACACATGAAAACAGATACATCATTAAAATGTATCAACATTTCTCCGTTCATCGACCCATCCACCAAGCAAAGTTGGATGATTACGAATCCTTTGGAGTGATGGTCTACCGGGCTTCAGTGATCCACTTTTATGTCACTGAATTGCAGTTTGTTGCTAAGCCAGCAAACCACCTACAGACTATGGTTTGGCAATGCCAGCTCATTAAACTCTCAGTTATGTGTCACAATTGAAGTTTGTGGGACTGCGAGCCATTTCCTGTAGCCAACACAGAATGTTGGAGCACAAAACATTCATCAATCCAGTTTTGCTCATTGTTCATGTCTCTTTCCTTTTACCTGCTCATTCCTCTTCAATTATCAATCACACTATCATTCATCATTTGTCCTTACAGCCATCCGGCCATCAATTCATCTATACATGTACAGTAAATCCATTCATCATCCCGCTATCCGTGGGTGACAGTTCATTTTCTTAACTATTATAGGTGTGTGGGAGAACCTGTATAATGTGACCGTGGTTTCTATCAGTGTTTGCTCCTTTGTGAACCTTAAAAAGTAAGACGTGCGCATAAAGGCAATGCGGTGCACAGTCAAACCTCATGCAGTGTGTTAGAAGCTATGAATCACCTTACCATTGTTGCACAGTTAATTAACAGTCAACATATTCATCCATTCACTGAAATTTTGAATACACCATCCTCTGATTTTCACACCTCACTGGGGGCACTGAAAAGTGATACAGAGCTTATTTAACCAGAACAATATGCTATTATATTTAATTATAATTACTTTGCAAATCTTCTTTATGAATGAAAAATAAAGCACTTTTGACCAGAAGAGCAATCATTAATGTATACAACACCACAAGGATGAAAACATATATAAGATGGCCCATTGTGTTCCGCACAACCATTCACTGGATTCCTTAGTCCAGATGACAGGATAAATTTGACCCTGTATGGATTAGAGAAAATCCAAAATAAATTCAAACGTGTGCACCCAATTCTTGTTTTTTAAAGTCATTAATGATATATACTGTACAATCATTCTACCCTGGCAAAAGAACAGTTCAAAGAAATCATTAACATCCCAAAATTACCATGACATTCATGCCCATGATGAGTGTCTGTAAACGTCTGACCACAACTGACCACAAAATGGCAAAATTCAGTGGGGCTTGAATCGTCTGACCTTTTGCAGTCTGGGTACATGCAGTTTCAATGGGGTCGTGAAAGCAGCATGTATGCAAATTTTGAGTTGCCTGGAGTGTGTAATTGCTGAGAACACTGTGGCCGCAGAAACCTTGAAAGGTTTATATAATAATAATTATATATATAAAACAAGCAATGCCACCCAAAAATGATCAACTTTGTTTAGGCTGGAGAGAACTACACCCTACAGTTAGGATCTACGACTGGCCTCCTTGCATCAGCAGCCGATTGGCAGCTGAAAGTGGATCTGGGCAAGGAGCTGCATTTTCCTGAGCACATCGCCTCAACAACACTGCGTCCAGACATGGTCATCTTTTCTAATTCCACCAAACAGGTGATCATGCTGGAACTCACTATACCCTGGGAAGACTGCATGGATGAAGCTCAAGAGTGGAAATGAGCCAAGTACCAGGAGTTGACACAGGACTGCAGGAGGCTGGGCTGGATCACCCATTGTGAGCCTAATGAGGTGGGATGTCGGGGCTTTGCAGGCCGGTCTCTCTGCATAATCTTGACAAAGCTAGGGATAGTGGGTTTGGCTAAGAAGAGGGCTGTCAAATCAACCTGTGAGGCAGCAGAGAGAGCCATTAGGTGGCTCTGGCTGAAGAGGGAGGCCCAGTGGTCAGCTGCTGTTGGGATGCAAGCCGGGGACTGACCACCCCCAGCTGGGTCACCTGGGCAAGGGTGTATGATGTTCTAACAGGCCCGAAACACCCATTGAATTAAGGATACATCACTGATGATGCATCCCAGTGCTTCCGAAGGAAGTATTCTACAAGTATACACACACACACACAAGAAAAAGAAGTGAGTCTTATCCATTGGTGCCGATGCTTATCCCAGGATTCTGTAGTGTGAAACGGATGAACGTCTATAACTCCCCCTGGAGGGGATGCCAGTTGAACATAGGTTTCTTCCTCAGCTGGGGCTGGTACCCATTTACAGCCTGGATGGAATGAAACAATACAGATGAAGTGTCTTGTCCAAGGACACAGACAGGTAGCATGACCAGGAATTGAACCCAGGTCTACATATTGGTATTGGTGGCTACCTGCTCTACAATTTATACAAGAAAACAGATTAACTCTAGGCCCGGGTCTCCCATGTGCCTTCTCGTGAACCGTAGCTGAAATTTCACGTCTTCTTCAGGTTAACCAGCATTGTCTGCTGAATGGCGTGATATTCCTTTTAGCATCATTAGCTGGAGCAAGTTCTATCACGATCCAGCTCACAGGTGCCTCATTGTTGAGGACGTCAGCAACTGGAAAAGGTCAAAAGGACACCCGTTTGTCACCTGGCTGCAGCAGATAAATGGCTAATTTCGGGAGGTGGACATGCACCGGTGGTTTGTCTGGGTGGTTGCCAATCAGGAACCAGAGTACTTCTGAAGTGTAGTGGAGGCCATGATGCACATCACCAGTGCATGTTCCCTCACTTGACCTCACCTGTTTAACCATTAACTATAAGTTATTGAAAAACACAAGAATTTATTTGAAAGAAAAGAGCTTCTGCTGCCTAAAATTAATGCACTATTATCTGCTAAGCTAATTAAGGATGCAGGATAAATTGAGGGAGACATCAACAGCGACTAGTGCTGCAAGGCAAGGATTTACTTAAGTGCACATCTGACCTTTGTGCAAAAGGTAAAACAACATGAAAATAAATGTCAGCATGGATGTTTGCTTGTGGAGGTAAAAGCATTTTTTTGGTCCTGTCTTTAGAAGCCTTGTCTTTTAAGTGCTGATTTGTATGCATCCAAACAAACAAACTTTAGCAATATTTATCACTGTGTAACAATACACTCCAGTGAGAAAAAAGTTTGAGAGTGAAGGTCAAAAAAAGCTTTGTCGTATTCACTGAGGATTCATCCGCACATAAATACCAATTTTTGCAAGCACACACGTGATTTAACACTCTCTCCCTCTTACACACGCCGCCCTGCATCCGGCACGTGGCTTCAGATTTGGGATGTGCTCAGTTCAGTCTTAACCTGTGTGGTGTGTGTTCGCGTATGAGTGTTTATGAGCGTGCCTAAGATAATCTGAAGGTTGACCAAAAGAGACCGTTGGCTCAGTGCCAGGCTTGTTCATAACAGTATATCTATACATTTATATATTTTGATGAGAAAATATTATTTTTGACCATGTTCACAACAAATTGGAGAGGTATTTTCCACATTTGTGAAAACATACATGTCATTTCCTGCACAAATACACAAAACAACATGATCTTTGCAGAATCAGTGGATACCCTGATTGCAGCGCTTGATACATTCGAGTGAGGAGTCAGAGTGTCTGGGTTTGCGATTGTCCTGGATCAAGTCTACAGGTGCAGTCACACTATGACCTTTGGGCTGACGAATATGCACACGTCAGTGATCGCCAGCCTCTGCTGGCCTTCGGCTGTCTCCGGCGGCACTCGGCGGTGTTCGCTGATGAACGGCAACCGCGTCCACATTTTTCAACATGTTTAAAATTTCTTGACGTACTTGGAGCTACGTAGGAGACCGTTACAGACCGTACATCCTGGCTACGTGCACGTTGCGCGCGGTCGCCCTCGCTAGCCTGCGGTACCGTTGCAAACAGCCTCCAACAGCCTGAGTTACTGGTGCGATCGTGTTCGCTGGCTAACGTGTGGGTGTTTGTTCTGCTACCTGTTCAGAATGACTGGACAGTAATGTGTCGATCCCCTCTCCCGAACGTGTCCACATTGGCCTCAGTCCCGCTTGTTATAATGGAGCGCCGGGCTAACGGCTGCCTCTGCTACACACATGTTGTCACAGGCTGTGATGCGTTTGAGGTCCACTACGAAACTCTGGGAACGTAATTTTTGCCACTTTACGCTCATTTCCTCTCGCTTTCACCCCGTTCCCTAGCTGCTGGCTCAACCGTCATAGTTTGACTGCGCCTTAAGAATCAGGCTTTCAATGACTCCCTGGGCTCGGCCATCAAAAGTGTTACTGCATGTGGTGAAAGTCGCGAACTTGTTGAGAGATTTACTTATTTCAGCATTGATGTTTTTGTTTCTGGGTCCTCTGCCTTTGAAATCAAGAAATGCCTGGGAAGAGCTTATAGAGTCATGAGATGACTGAACAGAGGTGTTTGGTGATGCTGATACCTTTGAAGGAGAATGAAGGTCTAGGTTTTTAGGGTCTTGGTTGTTCCTATTTTATTGGGTGAACGGGATCAAGCCCTTACTAGTGTGTTGAATGGGAATTTGTTTGTATGTTTGTTTCACGTTGGTCACGTTCTGCGCATGCACAAACACTGCTGCGCTGACTGCAGGACACGCACCGGCAGCCTCACGTTTGGCTGACTGAGGTGGTAACGACGCACTTTGTATGTACTTCTGCTACTGTTTTTCAATTAAACAAACCAGAAATGACCACTATTAGTATTACTGTGCTGCTCATGATAAGGGCTACTCTTGTTATGGCCTGCTAGCATTAGCATGCTAATGCTGCGTGAGGAGGCTTACTGTTAACATCGCGATTTATGTAGACCATAGAAAAACGTCTGTCGTTTCATATTATGCGCTATGCTTTGGCGGTGTTGCATTCCGTTTTGAAAAGCTAATTTTGTTGTGTGATCCCAGCAGCAGACACTGTGTGTGACTCCGTATCAAATTTACTTCAGAGCTTCACTGACGTCTCAGCAGTTTAAGCAGTAAACTCCTTCAACAACACTGATTAAAAAAAAAAAAAAAAGCTTTCCACATGGTTTGCAACCGTAACCACTGTGAAACAATGACAAATTATTGGTTTATTTCACTGAAAAGTGTTTGTTTTGTTTTGTTCTCCCCGGCACTCTCTTCCCTACAACAAAAATAATTGGAGGTGTGGCCTTGAGTGGACAGTGAGTGGAGGGCGTTGGGGTCAGTTTTAGCTGTTTAAATTCCAGATTAAATGTGTTTATGTTTTTTTTACTTTTTTTTTGTTTTTCGGTTCAATGATATTGAAAACTGAAGTTATATTTTTTAAAAATCCACTGTTAAAATGTATTTTAAAAAACAGTAAATCTAGTATGTTTCAAAAGACAGTAATTAATTATTTTTTTTACGTGTAATGTAATCACTGCATATATACTTCGCTCTGGCTCACCCCTTAATGCCATGCATTTTTCTAGTTGTATAGTTGTGAGATTTGGAAGCTAACCAGTAAACTACGGCAAAGCCTGGATGTCGACAGTACAATGTCTCTTTGGAGCATCCTTGTGTACTGCTGCAATGATTATGTGTCGAATGAATCGTTACTTAAAGAGACTTAGATGCTGTGTATCACTTGCATTGTGAGGGAGTGTCAGCTGCGACATTTTAGCCATGTGGTGCATTTCTCTGGGCATGATCCAACAAGAAGATGCCTCATTGTTGCATACACCAGTGGCTGGTTAAGGCCAATAGGATGCCCACATTTCACTTGGCAGCAGCAGATAGATGGTGACTTTCAAGAGGTTGTGATGGACTGGTTGTCTGCCTGGGTGATTGCCATCCAGGACCCGAGGTGGTTCTGTAGTGTGGTAGATGTGGCAATGCACAGCACAAGTGCATGCTCCCAGATATGACCTGACCTGAAGAACATACAGTGAAAATGTAGGGCTCTGTCCAAGCAGAAAAAGCCCTAAGTGGCCAAATCCATCACAGCACTGACTCCGCACAGACTGAATCCGATAAAGCATAGCACCAACCCATGTTCCCTGTCCTGGGGTCTGCTAGCTAATTTCAGAATTTCAGTGCATTGCATTTTTTTCTTCTTTTGGGCATTCTACACACTAAATGTTTCCCAGTGGAGACAGACTAAGTTATTCATTCACAACCCCACTTATCGTGAGCCAGGTTGAGGTGACAGGTGCCTAAATTCAGTAGTCCAGATGTTCTATTCCCTGGCTGCTTCCTCCAGTTCCTCCTGGCAGCTCTGAAGGTGTATCCAAGCCAAATATAAAATCCCTCCAGCATCTTCAATGAACTCCCCCGAGATGTCCTCCAAGTTGGACATGTTCAGAAACATTGAAATTAAGGCATCTGTTCCATCCTGTTCTTATTTGGAGTTTGCACGTTCACTTTGTGTCTGCATGGGTTTCATCCGGACACTCCACTTTAAGGGCCTGTCACACAGCGGAAACGCACAAAAAGCGCACCAAGTGCGCACCAAATCTGGGGTACACGCGAATGTGCGTGGAACATGCGTGAAATGCGTAAATCAGCAGTGGAGCCTGCGACATCCATAAGTGTCCATGCGTCGAAAGTGGGGGCGGGGTCGGGCGTGCGCGCACGTACGCGAAAACCGTTTTGAACTGCACAAAAATATAGGCAGTGCGTGAACTTGGATGTGGGCGGTGCCCCTGCGGAAATCGTGCGTGGAATATGCGTACCCAAAGCGTGAAACATGCGACGTGTGCGTGTGGAGGATGTGATCCATGCGTCGGTGGTGCGTGGTGGTTGCGGGAATCCGGCGATGTCAGCGTCCATCACGCGCATGTCCACGCACTGTCCACGCACGCAGAGCTGATGTATCGCAGACACTGCACCAACCATTCA
>OMMV01193052.1:0-14533 GCA_900302635.1 Chatrabus melanurus
CACAGTGCTGGACCGGATGGCTGCTTGCCTGCGCTGGCTTACCTCCACTCCCCCCACTCCCCTCCCCTGTTGCAAGTCATGTGTTCTTCATGTTGTGAAGTGTATTGCGTATGTGCTTAGGTTGCTGAGGTGGTTTTTTTCCTGGTCCCACACTGTACTCCCCAAGGAGAATAGTGCGGGGGTTGCCTTTTTTTTCATCCTCCCCTCTCCTCATGTTATGCTGTATTTCTTTCTTCCATCCCTGTCTTCCTGTCCTGTCCACCCCCTTTTGTCATATTGTCTGTATGTTTGTGTATATGTACGGACGGGTTGATGGCTAAATTTCGCTGGTACTTGTGACTAAGTGACAAGAAAGGCTATTCATTCATTCATTCATCCATCCATCAACTTTTAATCGAGCACGTTGCGATTAGAAAATCGCGTTTTCTCATATCGCGATATTATTGCAAATGCAATTAATCGTTCAGCCCTATACCCTTGGTGTCTATATTAGAGGTCTTCCTTGATCCAAAAGTTTGTAAATGAGGCACAAGAAATCCGTACAACTATCCAAACCCAGACATCCATAAATGAATTTCTAAAAACTGAGATCCAGTCTGAAAGTAACCCAAGGTTATTAGGACCCGGTCCAAAATCTCCCAAAGGTAATGCACTTGATTTTAAAAAACAATGCACCATAACACAACCAGAATGACAGAAAACACAAAACACACAGCACTGGATATTCAAAGACCAGCAATTAACGGTGCTAATTATATTCTGACTCTTAATTATCTTAACTTTATGAAATACTACAGGGAAAATGGAACTGCTCGAATGTGGAAAAAAACAACGTGAATTTATCTGTGAACCTGTGACCTGATCAAAAGTGCACACTTTCTTTTAGCTCTCCTCACAGGAGCACACTCAGTTGTATCCTGCCACATAATATATACAGAAATCACAGACCAACTTTTTTTGGAATGTGTTGCAGACCTGAAATGTCAGGTCAACGTAAATGTAAGGATCACTGCGGTTTTTTTGTAGTTTTGTTTTTTTAAATTTGCATTTTCCATATGTTCCCAACTTTTTCTGATTTGGGGTTGCATAAGTCCTTCAGAGTTGTCTGGGTGTCTTGGTAGCTTACCTCACTAGCCTCCTTCTTGAACACTCACTCAGCTTTTGAGAACTGCCAGACAGATTTACCATAGAGTACCATACTGTTTGTGTGTCTTAATGACTGATGTAAATGAAGTCCAAGACATATTCAGTGCTTTGGAAATGTTCACATATCAATCCCCTGATTGTCTAAAGAAAACAGGCTGTAAAAATGATTTGTATTAAAAAATAATCCTGAAATTTACTTTGACCAATGATTTATGGTCTCTGAAAATGGAGAGGGTCTGTATAAAAATGGTTGTAATTCCTAAATGGTTAATGCACTATTATTGAACCCCTTTGAATTCAAGCTGAGAGTCAACACTACAAACATCTTGAGTGTTTCATTTCAGCTTCATTGTGGTGGTGTCCAGTGTCACTGTCCAACTACTTACGGACCCGAGTAACATACCATGTTAATTTAAATTAAGGTGCAATTTTCCATCATGTAGTGACTGTTGTCAACATGCCAGTAAATAAATCTGATGCCAGTCAGTTAAACTGATAATGTAAATGTGACGTTTGTTCCAAATCATTCACACTCAGCACAGATTTGCAAGTATTTTTAACATTACTTCCGTGGGCTGCAAAGGTTACATGTTGTTGCGTGGGAAAAACTCGCAGGCACGGTATGAGCTGTGGAATGCCATCTGCAGAGAGTAATGTCTGACTAATGTCCCTCACTCACTCCTCCTTTCACATGCTCAGCTGAGGAGACATGGCTCATCAACTTTACCAAAATCAAGTGCTAAAACACATAGAATTAAATTAATGCTAATTTATCACTCTGCCACTTGAAGATGACATTATTCATTGTCGTTTCCATTCGTGTTTCGTCTCAATTTCATTGTGCGTAGGACTGGATTTCATCATTGGAACGCCCCTTGATGTATATATTCTACAATTGGAATGTACAGAGTCATAACTTTCACTGCATGGAACAAATGTGTAAAACAAGGCATTAATGCTCATGTATTTATTAACAAGGCATCGTCGCCTGCGACAATGAGGTTGAAAGGTCTTTTCAAACAAAATTATATGCAAGTACTAAATGACAATGTGTGTATTCAATGATTCTCATATAAAGTGTTCAAAACAAGTGAAATGGAATAGCATTTTGGGGACATTGGTGCTCTTTCAATACTTACGTAATTACAGTGGAAGCCTCAAAAATCTGGTGCTCATCTTAATGATGACTGAAGAGCAATACACAGGAAATAAACAACATGAATTTTTGCTACAAATGTGTTTTTTTTTTTTTTACATTTTCATTGGGCAATGACCGCTATGTGGCGCCCCCTGCTGCCCATTTTCAATACCAACTTTCCCTTGCTCATGGCCAAGCCACAGTCCAAATTGGAAGTAAATCGGTGACAGCCATGTCGAGTTATCATGCAGAAAAGTAAGTGTGGAAGGATGGACAAACAGACGGATACGTCATTACAAAAGACAGGCGGGTTACACGCAACCTGCCTAAAAAAAATTTAAAAAATAAATAAATAAATAATCACTAGTAGCGTCAAATTTTGCTTACTGCTGGCTACACCAGGGAAACGGAGAGCAGCAGGTTGTCCTGGTGCCTTCATACAGGCACATTTTAAGTCATATTTTCATAGTTTTAGTCTTTCAGGAAGAAAAAAACAAACAATTATGGACAGTACATAACGCATAAAAAAAACGCTGTGCATGACCGTCACTGAAAATACCCCAGCAAGTAACATTTCCAGAAAAATAATAATAATAATAATAATTCGACTAACCTTTGCTTGTCTGCCTTATAGGAGGATGTTAACTCATCAAAAAGTGTGCTGTTCATCTCCATCAACGTCTTCAGCACGTTGTAGACCAGCGCCACGATTGTCCTTTAACACCAAAGAAACAAGCCACCATCAGTAACGTGACAGTTACAGAGATTTTACAACCCGTGGCAAAAAATTACCACAAGTAGAGGATGTTCACCCAGCTTTTTAATTTTTGTAGCAAATAAACAAATCACATATATGACAAACATTTTTGTTCAATAAGTGAACATTCTGGCTTCATGAAACATAGCTTTAACAATTCTAATTGAATTAATTCCATATTTTTTCCAGATCAAGTAATGCATTTTGCCACGGGGGGGTGGAAAGAGTGTTAAAGCTCATCTATTCTATTCAATGACATGACCAGCGCCAGCAAGTAGTCCAGCTCCCAATCTGATTAAAAATTTGTGGTGGAAACTGCATGAGAAAAAAAAAAAAAAGTCCTCCTGCAAATGTGATCTGTCAACCGCTATTTGAGAAAGTTGGAACCACCTTGATGGATAGAATAGTTTTAATTGTTTTTCCATGACTGAAATCAATGACAAAGAATTCAGGCTGTCATACAAGCCCGAGGAGGAGCAATAAAGTACTGTTTGTGACTTTCTTGGTCGATGATGCCGTAATTGTTTCACCAAAATTGAGTGACTTCATATTTTTTTTCCCCTTCTATTTGATATGGAAAGAAATATGCCATTAATTACAGTAATTACATTTGTTGGAGCTACAGTACGTTTTGTGAGCCCAGACTGTTCAGCTATTGAACAAAAGCTGTTTTGTGTCATAGCTGTTGTTTATTTGATATGAAGTAACCAAGCTGGGTGAACATCTGTGTGGCGATTCAATACTTTTTTGCCAGGCGTTGTATTAAGACTACTGACAGAACATAAACATGACAGTGGCACCGTTACCTCAAGAGACCTTTAGTTACCTTTAGTTGTATTATTTGTATGTGAAGCAAACAATGGCGCTTGCGTTTGCCTGCCGCACTGAGCGGTAATGCCGGGGAGACTTTCTCCAAAGCTGCGTTCAGGAAGGCAGAACCTTTGCAGTAACTACTGCTGCGATTGTTCAGAATCAGAAACATTTGCATGCTCTGCCTGCCTCAACACAGCACCTCCTCCAACACCTCACGTCAGCGTCTTCCACTTCCTGTTACTCCACGCATGCACACAGTGGTGCTTTGCAGAATTCTGTCTGGCAGCAGACACTAACGGTTAGTAGCTAACAACAATTAATTAAACCGCCGTCACGCTGGACATTCTGACCGGATGAATCAGACGTTATCGTGAGGTGTCTGTGTGTCATACGAACGTACAATGTACAATTTTTCACAACAGGAAGTATGGATAGCAGCTTTTGTCATTCATTGTCGGATTATAATGAGACAACAGAGGAAAGTACAAAGACAAAAGAAACCTTCACCCCTGATTTCATTGCCCATTGTGATGTTTTACTGTAGACATCATCATACGCCAATTAAATAGTCATCGTCCAACCCTATTTCAGTCTTAAAAACAACTTAAGGCTCAGTCACACTATAATGTTTACCCCAGCATGTGGTGAAGGCAGGGCAAAGTCGAGAAAATTGACCAAACGTCAGCAAAATCACGTTACTGGAGTTTGGTAGCAAACTTCAAACACAGCACGGCATTCCACAACATGGTGCTAGCGGAGGCGGGCGTTAGCCAGCGCTCCATTAGAACAAGCGGGACATTTGCCAACGTGGCAAAGTGCGGGGGGGGTCGACACACCACTGTCCAGTGATTCTGAGCAGGCAGGGCGAAGCAGCACCGAAACATTAGCCAGCATAGATGATCGCACCAGTAACTTTGGCTATCGGAGGCTAGCGGTTGCTAACAGAGGCTAGCGGAGGTCAACTTTCTCCAACGGGTTCCAATGTAGCCGGAAATACGTCGGCAAACGGCAAGAAATTTTAAACATGTTGAAAAGTTTGGGTTGCGGTCGACGTTCATTGGCGGAGGACGGCGGAGCCCAGCGGATGCTAACGGAGGGTAGCGGACACCGACGTTTGCAAATACGTTCGTCTGCGTTGGCCCAACCGTCTGGGTGAGATTGCGCCTTTAAGAACATGCAATAACTTCGTACATATAAACCACACATTTTAGTTCTCAAACACGGTGCAAATACCCCAAAAAAAACCACAACCTAGCACTGTACTTTAATGTAGCAGGTGTACATGCTTTAAAAATCACTTTTTTGAAAAGGTTTTTCATTTTTGACTAGGCAGTTTGACTGAAACAACATTCCTCAATCAGAGTACGTACTGATTCCAGTGATCTTTGGAGATTCTGTACAAGCTACCAAACATGATGGGAAGGATCTTGTCGATGTTCTCCTCTATGAGGCTGAGAATGTACTCGTTGTTCCAGAAGTACAAAGCTCTCTCTGCCACCTGTGACCACAATGACAGAACAGTGGAGACTTTATAGTTAAAAAAGTAAAACGCATACAGAAATAACTGGACATAACTGTCAAACAATGTGTCTGAGCTGAAACACAGATCGCAGTATGAACCAAATAAAATTAATGAGAACAATGTTGGTCAGGAATTCACATGAAGAAAAGAAAAAAAACAAAAAAACAATACAGGAATATACAACTCTCTTCCTCAATATGGAGCAGGTATTAGATGACCTAGAAAACTACATCAGTGACTGTTCCAACAGACCCATCATGGAGTCTGAAGGACGCACTTCCACAAACGAATCCAAAATGTCATCAGTGAATGAAAGCATGCTGTGGTCTAATTGTAGTGTTCCACCCAAAACTACTGCACTTTCCCCAAGACAGGCTGGAAGCTTCCAGTTACCAAGTTAGACCTTTTTGGATTTATGTACCAAAACTTATTTTAATCAGGAAGGAGGGAATGGACATGAAGAAGACGAAGAACGGTGAAAAGATAGCAAATTGTATTTGTGCTTACCTGAAAGTGGGAATTGGCCACACATTTAGAAATCTGTTTGAACAATGGCTCCTGGATTTTCTTGAACTGTGTAGGCTCAATGACATCCAGGATCTCTTCAATTTCCCCGAGGAACATCACCTAATCAAATAACAAAACATGAATGTCACGATCTGGGTAACGGCCATGCAAACTGTGCTGGAAAGTGTTGGGCACGCATAATACCTCTTTCTGGCTACAGGTTTTAGGCCAAAACTTCAACAGCCCACGGATCACCTGCACATGTAACAAGAGCTTCGTTCAGATATTGTAGGAAGATCTTTTAATAGCCTCACAGTTTAAGTAGGCAGGTGTTATTATTCACGACATATCTCTCTGCGGTGAAGGCTAATTTTATGCTACAAGCTCTGCGGGGGAGGAATAATAAAAGAAGTACCGGCTCAGTGAGTGTTGGATCCTTCTCCAGGAACTGGACCACACAGTAGGCCAGCTGAGAGAGACAGGAAAAAAAAGCACTGAAAATACACATTCTACGCTCAAATTATGACAAATAAAACCAAATAAATAACACTGCAGCACAAACATCAATAATTCAAGATGATTTTAGACCTGTGACGCAATGTGATCAGTGTAACAATTATTATCTTCTCCAACTGTGGCAATGCCTAGCGAGCAAATTAACTGTAAAATTTGGTAAATAATGTTGAAGTTACAAACAGCTGTAATATATAAAGTATGTAATAAGCCTTTCAAAGCCACTAGAAGGTGCTAGAATACACATATTCCATGGTGACAAAGTTTAACCGTGTTTTCTTGGTAACTGCTGTGTTGTTTATTTACGTTCAAGAGCCTTTCTGTTCAGTTTTACAAAGCACACAATGTTCCAATTAACATTCCAAAACTGCAATCGCAAATGTTGCAGAATCAGAACAGCAAGCACGTGCCAATGAACAGAGACCAACACGACTGCAAAACAAAATCTTACCAAGTATATTTGTCGCATTCATTTCTAGTCAAAAATCTAAAGTACACCTAAGACAAAAACACTTAAGTAAAATTTCAGTGTTGTAAAGACTTTTTCGATAATACAGCTTAAAAATCTTAAGTCAAATATCATAAGAAGACTCGCCAAAATATTTTTAAACCTGCTGTGTTGTTTGTAAAAGACGTAACACTTTATAATACTAGTAAAATAAAGCTGAAAGTGAGTTTTCTCAGCTAATTTCATGGCCATATTTCAAGAAATCTGAGCTAGACTTTTTTTACTTGTTACAAACATGTATTAAAAAAAAATCTGCCAATGGAACAAGTGAATTTGTTGAAATAAGGCCTTGAAATTAGCCGAGAAAACCCATTTCGAGCGAAAGTTTACTAGAATTAGGAAATGTTACATGTTTTACAAATAATAGCAGCTTAAAAATTTTATGGTGAGTCAAAAAAGATTTTTTATCTCAGATATGACTCAAAACAAGATGTTTCTAAGACTCTTTCACTTAAGATTTTTAAGATGTATTAACCAAAAAACAAGTAATTATCCTGCTGAAATTTTACTTAAGTGATTCTGTCTTATATTAAGTGTAACTAGATATTCTGGTGAGAAATTAGACACATATACTGGGTCAAATGTTGTGGTTTTGCAGTGGGTTTTATCTAAAACAAGTCCTTATATCTTACTGAAATTTTACTTTTTAAGTGATTTTGTCTTAAGTGTAGATATTGACTAAAAATTTGACAAATATACTTGGTAAAATTTTGTGTTTTTGCAGTGAAGACTGAAGAGTGATGACTTTTTTTTCTACCTGTGCATGGAAAAGAGCCAACCCTTTAGCTGTGTGCAATGGGATGAGGACTTTCATCAGGAACTGTTTGTGCTCTGCCTTCAGAGGCAATGCAAAGCCATTGATGATGCTGTACGAAGAGAAAGATTAGTACATTACTGTACACAGAAAAAAATTGCAGCAAAATCAACAAAATCAGAGTAAGTTATAGCTGTAAAGTACTGTTTGCTGAAGTGGTAAAGACATATGGAGAGGCTTCAGCTTTTCCCCCCCAAAAAATGGAATCAGGGTATAGTGCCTACATACTGCCCTTTTGGAACAGATTTTGGCACAGTTGCACTAGGGGACAGTGCAACTTTTGCCTGTTGTGTCACCAGCCACAGCTTCATAGTGGAGTGTTGCAAAGCAGGATTTTAATATAACAAAACAGATTAGTAAATCTAAGCACGAGTCTCCCATCTGCCTTCTGGCAAACTGCAGCTGAAATTTCCCATCTGCTTTTGAAGAAAATCTCTTTGCAACACACAAACGTTGCACCATGAACAGTTTCTACAATCACAGCCACAGAAGCCTATAACTCCTTCAGAATTGTCATGGGTGTCTTGGCGGCTTTCCTCACTAATCTCCTTCCTACATGGGCACTCAGTTTTTGAGAACTGCCTACTCCAGACAGGTTTACTGTACCATACAGTGCCATACTGTTGGTGTTTTTTAATGCTTGATGTAAATGAAGTCCAAGACACATTCAGTGTCCATCCCCTGACTTGTCTAAAGAAAACTGTCTGCAAAAGTGATGACTTATATCAACAATAATCCTTATAGTTTGCCCAATTACTTATGAGCTCTGAAAATGGAAGAACTGTGTATAAAAATGACTAATTCCTAAATTTTAATGAGATATTTTGTTAAACCCTTTGAATTAAAGCTGACAGTCGACACTACAAGCACATCTTAATTGTTTCATTTCATCTCCAATGTGGTGGGGTACACAGGCAAAATGACAACCATTGTGTCACTGTCCAAATAATTATGGACCAGACTGCAATATGCGTCTTCACATCACATGACCACAAATTATAACTCACCTTCCCAGGATTTCCAGCAGCTCAGCAACTCCATTAAAGTGTTCAGTTTCATAGATGAACCTTCAACAGCAACAAAGGAATGGTCATTAAAAAAACATTATGCCCCACATTAACTAAAACAAACAGTAAAACTATATGAAACACATTTTGGGGACAAGTTCACTTTTTTTTTCTTTTTTAAAACAACCTTTGACATATTCAAAGATTGTTAGCAACCAAACTTCTGAGCTTTCTAATCACCTGTGACAACTGTGTCATATGAAACAAATGCCTTTATCTATACGGCACTGAACAGGCGATACATGGGTATCAATGGGGCACCTGCAGTTGAGCTCTATATGAACTCAAAATCGCGTTTTTGCAAAGTTTAAAATTATGTAGTTTATTTTTAAATTATTTTAATAATGTTTTTATTATATTCATTTTATAATCTTTAATTTATTAATGCATTCTTGCATTTTACGATTACTTACATCACAGTTCTGGTGATAACTAATAATCGGACAAATTTGCCATGTGCTACAAACATACTAACCAGTGTTATCTTGTACGACTGGTGTAGAGTGGATAAAAACCGGTATAGAAAAATATGAAAAGTTGGCCATGTTTTGTATCACTAACATGTTGATGATTTCAAAAAGCGGTATTTTGTTGCCATTTTGAACATATGGTGGATTTTTAGGTCGCCCTGTTGAATGTCATGATTACTTCCTACATAAATTATTAGAAAAAAGGCACTTTTTCACAAACAAAGCAGTCATCAAAGGGGAGTACAGCACTCGAAGGCATTGCTAACAATGTTCTAATATGACTAGGGCTATAAAAAAAAAATTTAAGCTATCCTTTAAAGCTACAATGTATATGACAGTGTCATCTAGTGGTGAGGTTGCAGATTGCATTATGCCGTCGGTCACGATTTTGTTTCCCTTCATGTTTTTGCTTCTTTGGTGATAGAGATTCATTCATATATGTATGATCCTCCATTTCACAAAAATAAGGATTCTCAAACTTGTTTGCCTGCACTAGCAATTCCACTTTTCTTTTTTTTTTCCTTCTTCAGTCTTTCGGCTGCGCTGCCAAACGTGAGAGGCGGAGTAAGTATGTCCCTTTTGGGCTGCTGTATCAACATGGTGGCCTACATGAGGGCTCATTCTAAGCTTATGAAGACATCAATTCGCTGTTGCAGATAATTATACATTACTGAACAGATGGTTATGAATGCTACATTAATGTTGAAATGTGCAGTTGTCTCAATATAGATGTGGGTACCTTATTGGTCTTACTTTACTTAATGAAATGTAGATAGTCACCTTTTTTTTTTGTGTGTGTAGCAACACATTTTCATCTGCAACTGTGCACACATGGTACTGTATGTACGGACAGTGCCTGACAACCTCGCCTCTATTTTTATCCTTATTGGCAGATAGCCAAAGTGGTTGCACCTATTTTGCCACCTTGCCTGTTGGAAACAACATTAAGTGCCACTTTTTCAATCACCTAAAGCCGACAAGCCACTGCAACAGCATGCTGCTGTTCATAATATTTGCTGTCTGTTTTTAGATGGTGTTTGGGATCCTGTAATGTAATGCTGAGTTTTGTTTGGAAATTTTCTTCGAAAGCTGAAACAACAAATGCACGTTTTAGGTAGACAGCTGTGGTAAACGTGTCAACTGAAAAGCAAGACCAGAAACTCCACACGACAGATTGCTCTGCCATATAGCTGATGGATGTTAATCACATTTGCATGTTGCATTTACTGCATAGTACGTTTCTGTGAATCAGACATTACTCATAAAGTGGCTACAGGAATTATCAACGTCACTGTTGAGTCCTTAATTAAAAGTCATTAATTCACAGTAACCCTTGTAACGTACAATAGGACTTCAAATGCAGCATTTTCAATCATGTTTTTCTCACTTTTGCAGACGATTGATCATTTTGCTTACTGTAAGAAAATGTTGTTTATCTGCTTCCTGATGAAGGCTCGCAATCCCAAGAACTTTCCATATATCCGATGCAAGATGGTCTTCAGGAAGTCCCTCTCTCTTGGGTCCTCGCTGTTGAATAACTCAAGAAGCTGCAAGAACAGACACCAATAAAGGCCTGAGCTTTGAACTACATTTAAAGGTGCTATAAATGATTTTTCTGCCACTAGATGCCGCGTTTGTGCCACACTTCAAAATGTAAACAAAGCCTCACTCTTCGGACACTCTTCCACAACCCTCCCCCCTCTATCCTGCGCAATGATCAGAATGAATGGCAGTTTTAAGCCTCTAAATGTTATTTTTGGACATTTCTGTTAAGTCGCTGCCATCCACAATCTTTGGGGAAAAAAGTTCAACATCTAACTTGGGGAGGGGCACTAAACTTGCATGTGTGGCCAGTAGGGGTGGGCAGTATAAACGGTAGACAATATAAACTATATAAATTTGCCCAGCGGTAGGGATTTTGATTACGGTATACTAACCATGATAGCTAGTGGTGTAACAGCTCATGGTTGAGCTGTAATCCATACAAACCACCCCCCCTACGGTTTGGCAAGCATGTGAACCGCGGCTTAATTACAAAGTTTACATAATAGTGTGATTTCTTGTCATGGTGACTTGTTTTTAAAGTAGTAAGTGCATTAATTTCGAGGCAGGAGCAGTGAAATTACAGTGTGAGTGGAGGGAATGCAGCTGCGTGTTCATGTGAAGTCATGACTGCAGCCTGTTAAAAAACGGTTTGCTGCAGACTCGGTGCACTTCTGGGTCCAAACAGAAAGAATCTCCTAAAAACATCAGGAGTTGAGGACGAAGTGTCCGTCGTCTCTTCCTGGTGCAGTCGTGAGTCCACTGAACTGAGCGCAGCGCTCGAAGCGCGGATGCAGCCGAGGTGGCTGAAAGTCCAAAGCTCCGGAAAATGATGAGTATTCCCGACTTTTTCCGAGCATCTGCTCGGTAGGAAGACTGTTCTGAAGAATGTTTTGCACTATAGAGCGATGTTTCATTTTGAATTTTGTAGGTTTTTTTTTTTTTTTTTTTAACGTTATGTTGTTATGGAGAAAGAAATCTCCAGTTACACTGCTTGGAAGTTACTTGAAAGGTTTTGTGGTTTTTTTTCTTCTATAATTGCAGTTTTGTATGACAAATGTTCTTAAAATGGCATTCTATACTATTTGAAATTTCTTAACAGTCAGGAATACAACATATTACCCATTCAGAAACAGTTATATTGAAATTTATATAATGACAAATATATCACCATTTATGCTTCAAATTATACCGCAATATGAATTTTAGGCCATACGGTCCTGCGCTAGCAGCCAGACGGAGAACGTAAACAGGTGACAGAAAAGCTCAGAGCACAGGGGGAGTGTTGCATCTTGGGCCGCACAAATAATCACATCGCAATATCAGACGATTTTATAATCGTCAAAGGGTGTGACAAACAAATAAATCATCAGCCACTGCACTGAGTGTGCCCTGTTGTGGTCTGTGCACTATGTGTGCGCCTCCATTAAAATGCACGTGTGCATGTGAGCCAGACACCTGCTTTTCAACTTTTCTCAAGGACACACGTTAGTATAAAGTCATTTTCATGCGGAGGCAAGAGTTAAGTGTGATTGAAATGACGTCTAAAATGGGATTCTGTTTGAACCGTTCAGTTTTTGCGCTGAATCGGCAAACAACTCGCTTGTTGAAGCTCGTTGATGCCTGAACCATTGTTAAACAGTCTTGCATTTGTTAAAACATGTAAACCTGGAGAAAAAAAAACCTGTATGATTCATTGATATATTTTTTCATTCAAGTTTTAACTTGCATGAAGCAGATTTGAAAATTAAAATAGTCCAGATTTAAATCTTGTTCACAATGGGATAATTATTAAAGGGGTCATATTGTGGAAAATCAGTTTTTAATCTAGCTTTTATATTTTCATGTGTTTGAGGTTTGATATTAAATATCTCTCAAGTCCCACAATTCTATGAGTGTTTTCCCAAAAATGATCCTGCTATAAACATCATGGGGCCTGACACAGCTTGTTATAGATCTCTGTGCCATATGTAACAAAAATACCTCCCAAATGCTTTAATTTCACCTCAGATTATTAAAAGACTACCCCCATTAAACAACCCAGGATTACCAATCTATTTTAAGTCCTAGAAAAAGGGGAAAAAAACTGATATGCAAAGTGCAAAATTTCTACATCACACAGCGATACCACTAATTTATTTTATACATTAACTGCTAAAAATGTAAAACGGTTTGTAATTATTTTGCATATTAAGCTTTGATAAATAGAGGCATACAGACAGGCCCACAAGCATTTGGACAATGTCACCATTTTTGTAATTTTGTCTCTGTACACACAATGGAGTTGAAATGAAGCAATCAAAATGTGCTTGTGTGTATAGTGATTATAAATATATCACATTAACCCATTTAGGAATTACAGCCATTTAAAGCACTGTGCACAGTTTCTCCAATCACAGCCACAGAAGCCTATAACTCCTTCAGAGTTGTCTGGGTGTCTTCCCTCACTAGTCTCCTTCTGGTATGGTCACTCAAGTTTCTGAGAACTGCCTACTCCGGACAGCTTATACGATACCATAGTGTATGTATTTATGACTGAGGTAGGTGAAGTCCCAGACACATGCAGTCACTTGGAAATGTTCATGTGTCCATCCCCTGAATTCTCTAAAGGAAACTGGCTGTAAAAGTGATGATTTACATTAACAATAATCAGCTTGTCCTATTATTTATGGGCTCTGAAAATGATGGGACTATGTATAAAAGTGACTGTAATGCCGAAGTGGTTAATGTGATACTGTTGTTAAATATCTTGAATTAAAGGTGAAAGTCGACCCTACAAGAACATCTGAAATGTTTCATTTCAGCTCCATTGTGGTTTATGCACAAAGGCAAAATTACAAACACTGTTTCACTGCCCAAATACTTATGGACCTGACTGCAACATTACAAGACCAATACAGTTACCAAACTGCAAATCGCAATCGCAATATTTCACACAATAATTGCAATATGACATTTTCGTCAAATCGTGCAGCCCTAGTTGCTTCATTCTCTACAGGACACCATTAACCCACTAAATATGTACGTAGAACAACTATTTAAAATTCCAGTGCTTCTGATTACATTTTAAAAATAATCAAATATTTCTAGATAATTTTAAACATTACAAAATTGATTTGGCAAGCATGTGAAACGCGGATTAATTACAAAGTTTAAACATTACAAAATTGAAAATCAAAGATGTTTTTTTAAAAACTTTTTAATGACCTCATGGCCCACCTGCAGTACCTCACCAGCCCACCCGGGGGCCAGGGCCCCACCTGCAGTGGCTTCGCAACCCACACTTTGGGAGTTAGTGACGTCAGTAAATTATTGTTGGCTGCGATATTAATGTTTAAAACTCCATTCATATAAATAATGAAACAGGCGCGCTAAACTCCAAAAAAAAAACCTAAATAACTTCGGGTGCGTGTAAAAAGATTGTAATAGTAACATGAAAAACCGCACTCACAGGCTTTTTCGCATACTCTTTTTCCTTTATTAGTGTACATACACTGATGATGGCTTAAGGCTGAAACGCGTTTGTATAGTGGACATGGTCCAATAAAGGAAAAAGAGTATGAGAAAAAGCCTGTGAGTGCGGTTTTTCATGTTACTATTACAATCTTTTTTGTAATAGTAATAGAAAAGTGTTTTGAGGAATCTAGGGTAAAATACATTGGGGCAATATTTTTACATCATATATTCTCTTGTTATACTGCATACAAATAGCTAAACACATGGTAGAACATAATGC
>OMMV01193053.1:0-18624 GCA_900302635.1 Chatrabus melanurus
TCCTCCGCAGGGTGGCTGGGGTCTCCCTTAGCGATAGGGTGAGAAGCTCAGTCATCCGGGAGGGGCTCGGAGTAGAGCCGCTGCTTCTTCGCGTGGAAAGGAGCCAGTTGAGGTGGTTCGGGCATCTGGTTAGGATGCCACCAGGACACCTCCCTAGGGAGATGTTCCTGGCACGTCCAACTGGGAAGAGACCTAGGGGCAGACCCAGGACTAGGTGGAGAGATTATATCTCTTCACTGGCCTGGGAGCGCCTGGGGATCCCCCAGTCAGAGTTGGCCGAGGTTGCCGGGGAAAGGGAAGTCTGGGGCTCTTTGCTAAAGCTGCTACACCCGCGACCCAATTCCGGATAAGTGGTTGGAGATGGATGGATGGATGGATCACGTCATGAATTCCTGACAGATTTTTAAAAAAAATTTAAAAATCCCTTGTTTTGGCTTCTCCTGTTCGGGGGTACCACAGCAGATATGGCCTGGATCCGACTTTTGATTTGGCAGACATTTTATGTTTATTATTTTATTCCTCAGTAAACGCCACATGTACAAGGAGAATAGGACATAGGTGCCTGCAAACCAGGGACCTCCTGTTTGGGAGGCAAGCATGAAAACTGCTTACACCACCATGCTGCCCAACTTCCTGACAGATAATAATTCAGTCTAATACAGGAAGACAATATTTCATATTATTATTATTATTTCTAACACAACACCAACGATCTCATAGAACTCATTTTGATTGACAATGTTTCCATTAATACATAAAAACATAATAAACACTTGTTCAGCTAATTTAAAATTTGTATCTATCTATGCCATCAAAATAATGATGACAAAATAAAAAATAAATACTTGTAAAACAGATCAAACTAAATGGGCAATCAGATAGTGCATCTCTCTGCTGAGGTATAACAGTCCAATCTTTACATCACTGTTGACAGTTCCCTATCTCATTCTTTTTTAATGTGAGGTTGAGTCCTTTGATCTCTTTTCTAAATGTGAGGCATCATTGTAAAGCGCTTTGAGCATCTGCTAGATGGAAAAGCGCTATAGAAATGCAGTCCATTTATTTATTTATTTTCTAACATTCATAAGAATAGATCCTGAGTGTTGACCTATGATCATGATCCAGATCTTTGTGATCACTCATCTTTGACTGGTGATGTTTGATTCTGTTTGATTCTGACCTTTGAGCTTGATCACTGGGATTTAATTGGCTGAACATTGTCTCTGATAAGTCATCTTTTATCACTGATCTTTGATCCTAATTGCTGAACGTTGACTCTCATCACTCATGTCTGATCACTGATCTTTGATCCTAATGACTGAATGTTGACTCTCATAACTCATCTTTCATCACTGATTTTTGATCCTGATGGCTGAACGTTGACTCTGATAACTCATCTTTGATCACTAATCTTTGATCCTGATTGCTGAACGTTAACTCTGATCACTCATCTCTGATCAATGAGCTTTGATTCTGATTGCTGACCGTTGCCTCTAATAACTCATCTTTGATCAGTGATCTTTGATCCTGATTGCAGAACCCACACCTCTGCACAATACATTAATTGCAGTAAAACCAATGAACAACACAAAATGTAAGCAGTTGTAAAATTCAAAGTATATCCTGTTTTTCACAGTATTGCACCAATGTTTGCTATCTGTTATGGCACATAGTTCATATTACACTTCCAACATAGTTTGTGGTTGAATATCACACCAAGAAATTTATGCATATATGCACTTTCAATGTTAATATTCTCAAATTTGATTTTAACTGAGGTATTCCCGCTCCATTTCCTAAAAAGCAAAAATTTACACACTGGACTTGTAGACTTATGTAACATATGTCATGCTAGCCCATATATGGAATCCTGCTTGTTCAGTGAGACATGCCCACTGAGCCTGTCTGCACTCTGTGAGAGTAAAATTACGCAAGAGGGGTTGGGGCAAGCAGCAGTTCCTTACCATTTAAAGCAACAGACTCAGAAACAGGCGGTTTATGAGAGACCTAATTTATCTAACTATTTTTAAGTTGCATCGCCTCAATGTCTGTGATTTTTTTTCTAGATAGCACCTGGTTCTCAATATGTAGTTGGTGAAAAGGTGTATAGTATGACCCCTTTAAAAATATGTGGGAAAAAAAATCACAACACTTTATCTGGCAAATAAAAACTGATCTATAACATGTGCTGTCAAAACACTTTCAGTTTAACCCTGAACCCACATCATATGACTTACAGGCTCTGATGAGGAACTAATTAGAATCAGACCACTTTTCACATCAACGTGACCCCATGCTAGTTCATGTGTCTTCTGGGGGTAGCCATGTTCCAATGGAGCTAAGAACGGATGCATGATATTTTGGCAGGGACTTTATGAATCCTCACTACTCAAGTGTCAGTAAAGCCAGCAGTTTCCACTGGCCTGGTGCAGGAAGGGCCCGTGGTTATGTGAGGCTCCTTGCATTGAGGCATCCAGGTTATTTCAAAGAAGAAAACACATTTAATTTGTGCAGAAACCTTAACCAGCTCTCTGTCACCTTCATCTGCACTCCTGATTTATTAAACTGTGGGCTGCGACTAGGGCTTAAAGTGGGCCGGAACTTTCCATTGGAAGCATTGCACAATGCACGTTGGCCATTTGCAAACATGCCATCATGCATTTCAGACCAAAGGAAACCTCATATTTACCAAAGCACTTAAAAGATGGATCTAGATCTGTTTAAAGATTTTTTTTTAATTGCACACTTTAACGCAGTAAAATATACATTGAAAATACACACACAAAACCCCCATGCTCAGGGATACTGATTAAAAAAAAACCCAGACAAGGCTCTCAGAATGTTAAATTAAAGCTTCAGTCCTTCAGTCACAGCTGGTCCAATATTAGTTCTGTGAGGCCACAGGTTCTTTAGAGAGATCTGTTTAAGGATGAGTGAGTTTCAATTCGTGTTAACAATGTGTTATTCTGTTAGCCATGTAGGCTAATGGAATGTAACCATAGATTGTAATACTGTCCTGACCATTCTGTGTCCTGCAATCAAACTATAATGTTTGCGCTTTAAATAAATATATCCAGGCTGCAGTTGCACATGAAACTTGATCAAATCTGACTGGCAGCCTGGCATCGACCTGAGATGTTTGAAGCTTGCATTTGCCGAGTCCGACTGTGTCATGAACCAGCCCTTCGTAGCACCACGCTAGGACCACAGTGGCATCAGGGACAGCCGACCGTGACATAACGCTATTGTTTGTAATAAAAATGAAAGCTGGCCAAAGAAAAACGTCACAGAGCGGTGTTAAGATATGTTGAGATTAAGCTGTGTCTCATTTTAGGCTTTGTCCACACGGCTACATTTTCACAGGAAAACGGCTAAGTATCTATCTGTTTTGGCCTTGCATCCACACGAATATGCCATTTTTGCCACCCCAAAATGGAACGTTTCGAAAATGCTCTCCAGAGTGGATCGAAACAAAAACGCCAGAGTCGTTTCTGTGTGTGGACAGCGAATCCATGTATTTTGGGAAACGGTGCAATGATATTAACCACCAGCAGGAGGAAGCAGTGGTGTGTCCTGTCGCTGTGAACGTGTCTGTGAAGCGCAGAATAAGTGCACACATTTCCACAGGTCAGCAATGATGGACATGTTTGTCGATTTTAATAGCATGTTTAGCGATAAACATCACACTGTATAATCTGCATGTTGCATATCTACAGACCACAGAAAGCACGGTGCTTCTGTTGAGTGGATCCAGGTCCCGTATGCATCACTATCAGCCTCCTGCCACTTGATGGCAAAGCGTGACACCCTTTCAGTTTGTTCTGCATTACAGCGTGCTCCAAACGCCGAAGAAAAAACAAATACCACTTCATGTGGACATGGATATTTTCAGATATGGTCACTCCCAATGAAAACGGAGCCATGTGAACTCGACCTAAGTGTAGTTTGGTGTCGAAGCTGTGACTCCCAGGCTTTGCAAAAGCTTCATTACTTGAAGTGTCATACTAATGCTGCGTTCAAGACGACTCGGAAAACCCAAGTTGGAAACTTCCGAGTTCCGAAAATTGTGCATTCACTTGACGAACTCGGAAAACAGGATGGATACATGCAGTAACATATTCAAGCTTTGTTATTGTCTTTACAAGAACTGCATAAATAAGTTGTTACAACTGCTTGTTGTGGATGAGCAAGATGGAAAATGTGTCAGATGAGTGTATTTCTATTTGTAGTCTGGACGCAGTGACAATATAAATTATTTCAGATGTCTTTGCAAAAATTGTAACGCTGGCAACCTCACTAATATATAAAGAATGCAAACATATCACAGACAAAAGTAAATGATTTGTTAAAAGTAATAAATGGTATTTGTAATACAACCACAAATCAGAAAAAGTTGGGACGGTAGGAAAAATGCAAATAAAAAAACAAAAACACCATGATTTTTACATTTACTTTGACTTCTGTTTCAATGCAAACCGTATGAACCCAGTATATTTCATGTTTTGTCTGGTCATCTTCATTTCATTTGCTAATATACATCCATTCCTGCATTTAAAGCCTTCAACACATTCCAAAAAAAGCATTTGCCACTTTGTAATGTTGCCATTCCTTCTCGCAACACTTAAGGATACCAAGCGATGAAGCCTTTCAGGTGTCATTTTGTCCCATTCTTCCGACAAACAAGTCTTAAGGTGTGTAACAGTACAGGGTTGTCGTTGTTGCATATTTCCTTTCAAGATTCTCCACACATTCTCTATTGGGTACAGGTCAGGATTGCAGGCAGGCCAGTCCAGTACCCATATCCTCTTCTTCCACAGCCATGCTTTTGTAATATGTGCAGAATGTGGTTTTGCATTGTTGTTGAAAAATGCATGGCAGTCCCTGGAAAAAATTTCATCTTGAAGGCAGCATATTTTGCTCTAAAATCTCAATGTACTTTTCTGCATTAATGCTGCCACCGCAGAAGTGTAAATTACCTTAGCCAAGCACACTGACACAACCCCATACCATGACAGACCCTGGCTTTTGGACTTCTTGCTGATAACAGTCTGTCCTTTTCGTCTTTGGCCTGGAGCATATGGCATCCATTTCTTCCAAAAAAGATCTGGAATACTCATTCGTCTGATCGCACAGCCTGTCCACAAAGTAAACAAGTCCATCTGAGCTCGCAGTACAAATCAATATGGGAGTTATTTTGAGGCGTGTCATTTTCCCCTGCTGCACTGCTGCACTGCTACACTGGATTTTAGGGTTCCCCCATCTGCCAAATCCCACTTTAACCCCTGGCTGTGACCCAAAGTAGGCACTAGATGAGTTCTGCAGACTTCACTCTTGACAGGAATAGCAATAATTTCATGAATGAAGAACCCGCGGGGTGAAAGAACAAATTGCACTTGTGGACTTTGTGGACTCCGGATGTGAAAACCCATAGAAACCAGTGTGTTACCCGAGACAAAGACATTTGGTCGTGTCATCTCAATAATAGCGCCACTTCACTGGCCCCCTGTGCATGTACCATCAAACTTTATAATGTTTTATCATTAAAATATAAAGCAGCATGGTGCCCTCTTATCTCACAGAACTGGTGGAGGATTGTTTACCTTCACGTGTTTTTCACTGTGATCCTTCAGGCTTACTCTGCGTTCCAAAGGTGAAAAAGAAGTTAGCAGGTTTTACATGATTTTCTCTTAATATACTCATTTTTATGGAGTAATTTGCCTGTTGCCACATTCTGTTAAATCTTTTAAATCTAGACTCAAAACATTTATTCTCTGTCAGCTACACAATTGATGTTATGAATTTATTCCATTCTATTTATGGTTTGTAATTATATATGTATAATTAAACTGCACAATGTTTTAAAGTTTTAAAAAATTTTTTAAATTTCATACTGTGTATACAGTGTCCCAAGGTTACAGTGCACCAAGGCTTGGTGCTGGGGCCCCTTCTCTTTGCCATATACACCACCTGCCTGGGTTTGATTATCCGCTTGCACAGCTTCTCTGCGCGGATCTCAGATTGTCTCTCATACATGTCCTCATGGATGAAGGAACACCACCAACTAAATCTCTCTAAGAATGAACTTTTGGTCTTCCCAGCCAAACAATTTAACAATATGAAAATTTAAAAATCACCTCTCTATCTCTCACTCCTACCAGGGTGTCAAGAAACCCAGGTGTCATGATTGATGACCAACTATCCTTCTTGGACCATGTTGCCTCTGTCTCCCGGTCAGATGCAACATTCGCACTATTTAACATAAGGAAAATCAGGCTGTACTTAATTCAATATGCCACCCAACTCCTGGTGCAGGCCATGGTTATCTGTCACCTTGACGACTGTAATGACCTTCTAACGGGTCTCCTGGCTTGCACGATGAAGCCCTTACAGATGATCCAGGACATGACGGCGCTTTTGGTTTTCAATCAACCCACAGGGCACATGTTACCCCACTGACTCCGGTGACAACCCATTGTCGCTCGATCAAATTTAGGTCATTAATGCTTGCTTACAAAGTGTGTACTGGATCTGCACCCATCTACTTAAATGCTCTCAAAAAGGCTAGCATAAGCGCCTGGCACTGTTTCTGGCACTGCCATCCCGACACACAAGGCAATCCGGACTATTCTCCTTTGTGGTTCCCTGATGGTGGAATGAGCTACCAAATGCTATCAGAGCAGGGGTTCCCTCTCTACTTTCAAGAAGCTCTTGAAAACTCAGCTCTTTCGAGAGTACCTCCTCTCCTATCATCTCCAACAAGCCTAACGTGCCTAACTCGCAGTGACCCTGCAGTTCTCAATCTTTCATTACCTTCTCATATTTCAGCCTCTGGTGTCTACTTACATTTTTACACGATCACTTATTGGTTTGTATGTGTATGTAGAGATGATATTTATCATTATGCTGAAGTCTCATTTAAATTGTAAAGATAGTATTTACTGTTATGCTGAAGTATTCCTTCCAACTATAGCTCGATTGTCATTCCTCACTTGTAAGTCGCTTTGGATAAAAGCGTCAGCCAAATGAATGTAATGTAAAATGTAATGTATATATTTGTGTGTGTGTTTTGATCTTTTTAATGGATAGATCTTGTTAAGCACTTTTTAAAAACTGTTTTTGTAAGTGCTACACAAATAAATAAAAAAATAAGCAGCAGCAGCAGCAGTAGTAGTAGTAATAATAATAATAATAATAATAATAATAATGAGTATTATTATTATTATCCTCATCATCATTACTGCATTATACATAGCCTTCATGGACCATACAGATGCTTTTGCCCTTGTTGGTAGAGAGGGATTGTTGAAGCCCCTGTATCCCCCCAAGGATACCTCAGGATTATTGAATCCTTTATGAGGATATGCATGGTATCATATGTCATCAGTCAGTGGAGCTACATCCCAAGCAGTTATTATCAACAGCGGAGGAAAGCAAGGCTGTGTCCTTGCCCCAAACTTTTTCTTTAATCTTCTTCTCACTGTTTTTCTCTGTTGCTTTCAAAGACTCCAGTAGTGCCATTTACCTGCACACCAGATTAGATGGCCAGCTATTCAACTTGGGGAGACTCAAAGATGAAGGTGCACCAAAAACCTCATTTGTGAATTCTTGTTTGCAGATAATGCCACACTAGCATTGCAGAGGGAGGCTCAGCTATACAAGCTCATAAGCTACCTCTCTAATAACGAGTTTGGGCTGATGCTTAACATCAAGAAAACACATGTTCTGGGCCAACATGTGGCAGCTCCGCTCTCTATCGCAATCAGTGGGAATAAGCTGGAGGTTCGACAGTAACGTAACTTGTCTCTGGAAAAAGAAATCAGCAACAGGATCACCAAAGCTGCAACTTTCATTTCCAAACTCAGCAAGAGGGTATGGACAAATGCTAACAACACCAAGCTCCATGTGCATCAGGCCTGCACCCTTAGCACCCTGTCATACAGCAGCGAGGCATGGCCAATCTACTCTACCCAAGACAGGAAGCTGAACAGCTTTCACCTTTCTGTCTCAGACACATCCAAGGCATCTCCTGGCAGCACAGAGTGCTGAACTATAAAGTCTTCAAGCATGCAGGGATCATGAGCACATATGGTCTCCTGAGACAGTGACGTGTGTCCTGGCTCAGCCACCTGCATTGCATCGACGATGGCTGCGTCCCAAAAGAATGGTGTATGGGGACCTCGCCGGTGTCACAACACAATGTGATTGCCTGAGTCTGGGCTTCATGGATGTCTGCAAGCGAGTTTTCAAGGAAACTGGCATCAATACAGATACTTAGGATGACCTAGCTAAGGACCATATGTGGAGGACAACAGTCAAGAGGGCATCAAAAGGGCAGAGCTCAAATGACAGTAAGCTTCTAAGCAGGAGAGGATCAAAAGGATAGATTGACACATCTGACAGCGACAATCTCCATCTGCAAGTTGTGCGATGGAGAGTTCCACTCTCACATTGGCCTATACAGTCACAGACAAAGTTGTCTATCAATAAAGGAATGCCGGATTGTGCAAACATGCCATTGTCTCATGAGACAGAAAGATGCCTATGCTATTATTGTTATTATACGCAGATCTGGGTGTGGTTTGATGGAACTGTAGCCCCAACAAGAATTTTAATAGCTCCAGAAAATTACTTCTGCTATTCAAAAAAAAGAAAAGAAAAAAAAAGTCCCCCTGGCATTTGCTGGGTCCTCAACACTGAGACACCTGACTGCTTGTTCATGCCCAGAGAAATGCACCACATGACCAAAATGTTGTAGCTGATGGTCCGTCACAATGCAAGTGGTATGCCTCATCTGAGTCTCATTCAAAATCCTGTTTGCTTATCTATTTCTCCCTTTCTCAAACTGATCTGGTCCTATATGTCCCCAGATTTTATAGCATCCAAGTGCTATTTGTCTGTGCACTGCACATAGATACAGCGACTTCACACTACTCATATGATGAATGATGTATTTATTTTTATGAAGCTTGTTATTCAGTTTGCTTTGGTGTGCTGGAGTGATTTTCAACCAGTCGTGCCCAGGAATTAGAACCTAATGAACATGAGAAGAAGGACAGTGGAACATTGAGAGAGAGTGATGGAGAATAGCACCACCTAAAGAAGAGCACCTGTTGTTAGCTGTGTAGTTTCTCTATTATTCTGCATGTGAGTTTTCCACATTTACACTTTTGGCTCCCGTTAAGCATATTGATTTATTTTCTTTTAATTCGGCACTGCCACGTCACTATGCCAACCCAGACAGGAGAATTACAGGTTTTGGATGCTGATGTGCATCCCTGAAACCTCTCAACGTGGAGACATCTCTGCTGCACGTAGGAAGAAGGTGGTTGGTTGATGTCATTGCTGCAATCAGATGAAGGAGCATTATGTTTACATTAAATATTGAGAAATGCACACACATTTCAGCACACAGGAAGTCCAGGTAACTGCTTCCTTTTACAATATGGGATTCTGCTGGGAGAAATAACGTGCTATGCTATGCTATGCTATGCTTTGCTAACAGGGAGCCACTTGTATGTTTTCTAATACCGCCATGTACCACAGCCCCTACTGGCAATGTTGAATTGTAAATGTGAAGAGCCTTGTCTCTGAACATCTGTCAAGACAATGGAGCTGTGCAGCAGTGCACAAGTAAAAACCAGCCTTCACGTGGGCCATTGGTATTCTAGATTTGTCTGCATATAAAATTTGTTTTAAAATGCATGCCTGCACATTTACTACAAGTTCTGTCACTTCACTACACTGTAAAATACAACTTGTAGGGTCAGCTTACAAATATATGTCAAGGGCTGCCTTAAAATTTTATGAAAAGTCAACAAAAACAGTTTGTTCTTCTAACACCACAGAATGTTACTTTGAATAAAAATCTCAATTTTAGTGAACTCACGTTTAGTTTATTTAGATTAGTTAATTCATTTAACTTCCTTGGTAGTTCTCCTGACTTCTAGTCAGCTAAATTCACATATTTTGTCGTGTGACCTCTGTATAATTGTGTGATTGATTTAGATTTGTTCATTCATGAACTGTTCAGGCTAGTTCTTGGAATTTACAAATATGTATAATTCTTTTGGCTGGACCACCACAGTGGATCCCGTATGGATTTGGCTCCACAGTACAGTTGATATATTGCTAAGTCAGGTGGATGTGAATTTTCAACTGAACATTTTTTTTTTGTCCTTCATGAGTTTTTAAGATGTAATTTTGTATTATCACACCGACTTCAGTAATATTTTATCATACTGACATAGAATCTGCTCAGCTCTGACATCATGAGCTGGTGCCGCCTGTTGCTGCATCAACCACACTATGGAACCGCATTGGTTCCTGGATGGCAACCACCCAGGCAGACAACTGGTCCATCCCCACTTCTTGAAAGTAACCATCTATGTGCCGCAGCCAAGTGATACATGGGCGTCCCCTTGACCTTCTCCGGCTGCTGGGGTCCTCAACACTGATGCACCTGCATGTTGGATTATACTCAGAGAAACACATCACATGGCCAGAACGTCATAGCTGATGTTCTCTCACAATGCAAGTGATACTCCTCTAACAAGAGTTAGAGGAGTATCACTTGCATTGTGCCAAAGACATCTATTTGTTGTCTTAGGCAACTGAAATAGAATAATATGCTAAAATAACAAACAGCCAAAATCCCATTTTACGGTGCCCCCCCCACCAAGAAAAAACTCATGCTGCCACTGTTTAAAAATGAAGGAATGAAGGAATGAATTATTATTCTTATTATTATTGGTAATAATAATAAGAATAATAAAACTATTCTAAACAAGTCTGAATACTTTTTTGATTAAAGTTAGATGAAGTTGCTGAACAAATTATTTTGCATATAATTCAGTGCACTTGTGAGGTGAGTGAGAGAGAGAGAGAGAGAGAGGGACAGCGGCAGCAGCAAGTGTCATCTGTTCTTCCATCTTGGGGAGGGCTTTAGTTTAAAATGGTGTGAATATGATCTCTAACCGTCGCTACAGCTTGTGCAAGCGGAGATCTGTGTGTACAGCTGAAAGCTGACAGTTCAAAGGTGCTAATCGGACAAGAGGACGCTCTGAGTCAACGACTTTACCCAACAAACACGGCCGGTCTGAGGACGCAGTGTGGACTTTTTTTTGTCTTGTTTCAGAGCGAAAGGGGTTGTGCGTAAAACTGTATGACAAAGAGATCTGCCAGGACGCACGGCGCGCAAGGGCAAGAGGAACGCACCGAGGGGGTGTGAGAGAAGGATTTACCCTCCGTTGGGTAAAAAAGATGACTGTGGTGTCCCAGGACAACCCTGACGAGACTGTGGTCGTTGCTCCGTTGTTGCAAGATGCCTCTGACCTGGAACCGACGGACCAGGAGTGCAGCGAGAGGGTTATCATCAACATCTCAGGTCTGCGCTTTGAGACCCAGTTAAAGACCCTCTCCCGTTTCCCGTCCACGCTTTTAGGAGATCCGCGTAAAAGGATGCGCTTCTTTGACCCTTTGAGGAACGAGTACTTCTTTGACAGGAACAGGCCGAGCTTTGACGCCATCCTCTATTATTACCAGTCAGGCGGGAGGCTGCGCAGGCCCGTCAGTGTGCCCGTGGACATTTTCCTGGAAGAAATAAAATTTTATGAACTTAACGACGAGGTTATAGAGCTCTTCAAAGAGGATGAGGGTTTGGTGAGAGAAGAGGATCGCCCCCTGCCGAAAAATGAATACCAGCGTCAGCTGTGGCTGCTGTTTGAGTATCCGGAGAGTTCAGGACCTGCACGGATAATCGCCATCGTGTCCGTGATGGTGATTTTGATATCCATTATTATATTCTGCTTGGAAACATTACCCGAGTTTAGAGATGTGGCCACGGTGCACAGCAGCAACAATGCCAATGGAAGTGCGCACGGGAAAACGGTCAGTCCGTTTACGGATCCGTTCTTCATGGTGGAGACCCTTTGCATCGTGTGGTTCTCCTTCGAATTCACCATGAGGTTTCTGTCGTGCCCCAGCAAAGCCGCTTTCTTCAAAAACATCATGAACCTGATTGACGTGGTGGCGATCGCGCCTTATTTTATCACCCTGGGTCTCGACCTGGCAGAGCACCAGGGGAGCAGCCAGCAAGCTGCGTCACTGGCCATCCTGAGAGTCATCCGTCTGGTCCGAGTTTTCAGAATTTTTAAACTTTCCAGACACTCCAAAGGCCTACAGATACTCGGCCAGACGCTTCACGCAAGCCTGAGGGAGCTGGGACTGCTGATATTCTTCCTGCTCATTGGAGTGGTTTTATTCTCAAGTTCCGTCTATTTTGCAGAGGCGGAGGACCCAGACTCTGGATTCACGAGTATACCAGATGCGTTTTGGTGGGCTGTGGTGACAATGACCACAGTTGGATATGGAGACATGTGCCCCTCCACCATCGGAGGTAAATTTGTCGGATCTCTGTGCGCCATCGCCGGAGTTCTGACCATAGCTCTACCCGTGCCTGTCATAGTGTCCAATTTTAATTATTTCTACCACAGAGAGAACGACGAGGAAGACAGCGTTCAGTACGTACACGTGACTTGCGGGCAGCAGCCGCAGCGTCCCTCCTTTGGTGAATGTGATTCCAATAAAAGTAACCAGTCTCTCTCCAAACCGGAGTCCTACAGAGACCTAAGCGAGTTGGAAGCACTGACATACCCGAACATGAATCCAGTGGATACGTACACTGTGAGGCTGTCAGACGTATAAAAGCGCGCCGCTGGAACGCACTTTATTCCTGGTGAGTGGCGCTCATCAGAGTGGTGCCAGGT
This sequence comes from Chatrabus melanurus, assembly GCA_900302635.1. Classification (NCBI taxonomy): domain Eukaryota; kingdom Metazoa; phylum Chordata; class Actinopteri; order Batrachoidiformes; family Batrachoididae; genus Chatrabus; species Chatrabus melanurus. Next base: position 12,765 of record OMMV01193053.1, read on the forward strand.
TTTTACGCACTCTGTTTCTAGAGGTTTCCTGACTTGGATAGTGTGAAGAACCTCAGAGAGTCCAAGAGCCTTGTTTATGTTCTGGGTTTTATTCCCCACCACAGTGAGCTGTACCATATTTTCACTATACAGCACTGGAAATGTATCTAAAAATAGAATTCTTTCACAAAGTGGTTTTGTGACTCAACCCACAAGTGTTTGGCCTGACTCGAAAACATTAGGGAAGTCCTGGGAAACACATGCGTTTTCTGTGTCATGTCAACAGCAATGATCACGTTAATTGAGCTATGAATGCACATTGAAGAAACTAAAGGAAACAGGTAAAGCAGTGCCAGGTGTTTTACGCATGGAAATGAAAACAGAATGTAGATTTACTTTTATATTGTTGAACAAATTCTGACATCCAGCTATCCATTTTCTAAACCCGCTTATTCCAGTTAAGGGTGATGGGGACGCTACAGAGCCTGTCACAGCAGCCATTGGGTGAGAGGCGGGGTACACGCTGGACAGGCCGCAAGTCTATCGCAGGTCCCGCACATAGACAGAAAAATACATTTACACTCACGGTCAATTTAGTGTCACCAATTCACCTAAATTGCATGTCTTTGGTAGAGGGGGAAGCCGGAGCACCAGGAGGGAACCCATGCAAACTCCACACAGAAAGCATCAGGTCAGAAGCGAATCAGGGACCTTCTCGCTGTGAGGCAACAGCATTAACCATCAAGCCACCTTGCTGCTAACCAAATTCTGACAAACAAGGGAAAAGTAAGATCCTTTATAGGAACTTTTTTTTAAAAAACCCATAGAGACTCTGTTGTGCGTAAAAGCGTCCGTGGCGCACTAGGCGACCAGCGTTCCACATGCAAACATGCACACAGGTAGTCAGGTCCATGCTTATTTTGAAATATTCTGTACACCACCACAATGGAATTGAAATAAAGCAATCAACATGTTTTTACAATGTAGACTTTTAGCCTTAATTTAAGAGGTATAACAAAAATATTGCTTTAACCATTTAGGAATTACAGCCATTTTTATACATAAACCCTTCAATTTCAGAGGCCATTAAGTAACTGGACAAACAAAATATAAGGAGTATTGTTAATATAAGTGAGAGAAGCCACCAAGACACTCTTGCCAACTCTGAAGGAGTTACAGGCATCTACGGCTGTGATTAGAGAAATTGTGCATCATGCAGCTTTTTTTTGTCACATCACCAGTTACAGTTTCATGGTGAAGTGGGACAGAGAAGAATTTTCATACAAGAAAACAAATCAAATCTAGGCTCATGTCTCCCATGTGCCTTCTGGCAAACTAGTATATCTGAGATTTCACCTGTTCTCTTTAAGAAAGTCATTCATCATATAAATGACTCTACTTCTTAAATGGTTAATGCAATATTTTTTATTAAATCCCTTGAAAAAAGCTGAAAGTCTACATTACAAGCACATTTTCATTGTTTCATAAGAACGCCATTGTCGTGGTCCTCAGAGGCAAAATTACAAAAATTGTGCCACTGCCCACATACTTATGGACCTGGCTGTAAATACCTACCTACCTACATACGTACATCAGTCACATGTTAAATGTTTAGGAAAGGATGCATAAAACTATGATGGGTTAAAATAATGCAAAGATTTACTCATGTAAATGGCACATGTACGGCTACAGACAGCACAGTGGCTTAGTGGTAAGCACTGTTGCCTCACAATGAGAAGTTTCCAGGTTCGCTTCTGACCTATGTGGAGTTTGCATGTTCCCTGTTTGCGTGGGTTCCCTATGGGTGCTCCAGCACCACCCCCTCCCATGACCCTTAACTGAAATAAGGGGGTTCAGAAATTGGATGGATAGATGTGTATGGCCACATTCAGGTGGAGCTGTCACATTCTATCTTATTTAAACTGGACAAAACCAGAACATGTTAAGGCTCATTTAGTCTCAGCGTTAAATATGGATATGGATACTAACAGAGCCTTCTGTCAGCCCTCTGCATTCATTTCTTCTGTAACTTTGTCCAGTGTAGCCAAATTTAAAGAGAGACACATCCATAGGCAAAGGGACACAATGTAAAAATTGTAATGTAAATGTGATTGTCCTTTCAGCTGCTCGGGTCGCCACAGCAGATCAAGGAGAGGTCTGCATTTGGATCTGGCACAAGTTTTATGCCGGATGCCCTTCCTGACGCAACTCCAATGTTACATGGAGAAACACACGCGGGCCCTGGTGTTCCTAAGCGGTCTCTCAGCCAAGTACTGATCAGGACCTACTTTGCTTAACTTCTGAGATCTGACGGGATCAGGTGTACACAAAGCAGGAAGGCCGCAAAAATTGTAATGTAAATAATGGTGGAAAATATTGGCCAGAGTTTTATATATAATGATATCATTACGAAGTCTTTAATGGCCTCACAGACCACCTTCATCTACACTGCTGCCTGTGCGTTTGTCTCTTTTGCAGTAGATACATTATTACAACTTCTTCGACCTTCGCCGTGTCAGAAGCTTTTGTGCCTGTGCGGTGTTCTCTCGTGGATGTATTGCTTCATATCCGTGCCAACATGAAGAACATATGGAAGTATGTGGGCAGTGACGGTTACTTCATTTGAAATGTGTGGATAGATTTACATACATAAATGGAGCATAAATGAGTGTTTGCTATTATGAGCAGTGACGTCCTCGCGTACACTGCATTTGTGGTTACAGGTTTTCATCAGTGCTCTGAGTAAGTGGCTCTGAGAGCTTAGTGTCAAACAGTCCTGAAAATGAAAACCAGGACCAGCTGAACCTCTCAGGGCAGAAAGGGAATGTGACAGCTTTAAATCTGTAAAAAGCCAAGCTACACCGATCAACACATTTTCATCAACAAACATCCAAATAACACAAAGAGCAGGGGCCATGACTACAATTTAAAAAAAATGGAAATGGAAATATGAATATGAGTAAATTACATTCATCCATTGACTTTATGTTTTCACTCCTGTGTGTTGTTTGATTTGTTTGCCTGTTACCAGGATTACTCAAAACCATACAGACCGATTTCATAAGTATCACATTAAAAGGTGATACGTTGGTATCTGGTAATAACATGAAAAAATATTGATTTTACAGAAGTGCAGTATGGGGGTGTAGTACTGCCACACCAAAAAAAAAAAAAAAAAAAGGAAAAAAAATCAGTATATCATGTTAGAACGTGATACTTATCATGATTTAACATGGTAAGTATTACATTTTAATGTAATAAGTATCATGTTTTGACATGATAATTTTTACATTTTAATGTGCTCATCAGTAAGTTTGTATCTTGTAATATGAAAAGATCTTGTTATAATGTGAAAAGGTCTCGTTTTAATGTGATAAGTATCACCTTTTAATGTGATCATGTTATAAGGTGATAAGTTCATAATAACATTAAACTATCTTGTTCTAAAAAGTTTGACATTTTAACATGATATGTTTCACCTTGGGCAGCACGGTGGCTTTGTGGTTAGCACTGTTGCTTCACAGCAAGAAGGTCCCACGTTCACTTCCGACCTGGTCCTTTCTGTGTGGAGTTTGCATGTTCTCCCTGTGTTTGCGTGGGTTCCCTCCGGGTGCTCCGGCTTCCTTCCACTTCCAAAGACATGCAGGTTAGGTGAATTGGTGACTCTAAATTGACCTTAGGTGTGAATGTGTTTGTCTGTCTATATGTGGCCCTGCGATGGACTGGCGGCCTGTCCAGGGTGTACCCAGCCTCTCGCCCAATGACCGCTGGGGATAGGCACCAGCACCCCGTGACCTTTAATTGGAATAAGCGGGTATAGAAAAATGAAAGAATGTTTCACCTTTTAACATGATAATCAGTATCATGTTATAATGCGATAAGTTTGTATCTCCAAATAACACAAAAAGTTCTTGTTATAACTTGAAAAGTTTCACATTTTAACGCGATGTTACATGTTTTAATGTGATCACCAGTATCACATTATAACATGATAAGTTTGTATAATAACGTGAAAAGATCTTGTTATAACATGAAAAGTTTCACGTTTTAACGTGATACTGATCAATTTTTAAAATTTTTTTTATTACTTGTGTGGCAGCATTACGCTTCTGTATAGGAATGTATTTTTTAATATATTTAAAATATGAGAGTCTACAAACTTGCAGTTTTGTGAGGATCTGGATAAAGTAATGGAGCCACTGAAGTTAACGTGAGGTGGCTCTGGGTAGTTTATTTGTTTATGTGGTTTACTATGGTGGTGGAATGCACTCCACTAAGTGCTCCTCCAGTTGTAGTAATTGTTGATGATGACAATCATCATCATTATATGTACTACTACTACTACTACTACTAATGATAACAATGATAATAATAATGTTTTGTACATCATAGAAAGACTTGTTTGACTGTGTGTGTGGCGCCACTATAACGCTGTTGTCACATTGAATTTCATGGTGACAAAGACAGGATGACAATTCTCATAAATATGAAATCAGTTTCACAGCAAAAGAAATCTCATAAAACCAGGATCATTTTCTCCTATTTGTTCAAAATAAAGACACAGTTTCAGTCGGGAAAAGGACAGCTAATGGGATAAAACAGCTTCAATTTTTGTGAAAAGAAATGTCAGAATAAGTGAGCTGTGAGCGCCGCGTAGTGGATGAAAAATATCCCTGCAGTCATCAGTGCCCGTGCAAAATTCCCATTTTACAGTATTTTTGCACAGCTGTCCTCGCCTTCTGACTTCACACTCTTTGCCTGAATGTATCCGGATACTTGTGCCGAAGCAGCTGTGTGCTTGTTTTCTCGCACATCCTGAAATCACAGTCAGTTTGTGTTTCCTGCTCTCTTACAGGAGGCAGACAGCTGAAGTGGAGCTTCTCCAGACCCACACCAAATACAACCGTGGCATTCTCCTCACCGCCTAAAACTGTAAAAATACCGGATCAGGATCAGTTTCTGATTGCGCAGCAGCCCACAGAGAGCTGACAGTGGAAACGCTTGGAAAACTCTGCCTTAGAGGACACTGTGTGTGCCATCAGTAGGAGAAGACATTCTGTGGAGTTGGCCTTGTAAATGATATTTGTATAACGGCCTTGTGTGTATATATACGTTGCATTTTTGTAAATCGGAATTTTACATTTTCTTAAGCTGAATCACATTGTACCTCTTTGCGCTCTTATTCACAATGCATTGCAGTCCACAGTATTAAAAAGAAAACAACACAAAAGCCCAATTTTACTGACGTCTACATGACACAAACTCATTGTCATCAAATGTCTATTTTTCTAAGTTAAACCTGTATGTGAACTTAAGTTGATATTCTTTATAAATAAATGATAAAGCAGACAATATACAGTACCAATTCTTTGTTTATTATTATTATTATTATTAATGTTGTTGTTGTTGTTATCAGTAGTAGTATTTTCACTGATCAGACTCGATTTCTTTCAAAAATATGGAATCCTACGGTTTTTGTCAGTCGTTGTAAATTAGATTATAAATATTTGGTGCTGAATGATGCAAAGTTTGGATTATCTAGCCACAAACCTAATTAAATTAATAAAATATAGTCATAAATGCCTGAGGGCAAGTTTTCGTACATTACACAGACATTACTTGATTTTGTGTTGAATGTGTTCACTGGCTCCTCGACATGACATGTGGTAAACTTATTCTTCTAAAGGTCATTTATTACGATGGTTACGACCATATTATTAAGACGAGTTATTTTATAATTAATAACAGTTCGGATGTGTTTTTGCTTTCTGTCATTTTGGAGGAGGTAAATCAATCATCGGCGCTGTCCGTGGTCCTGAAACCGCAGAACACCGAGTCACGACCGTGTCTTTTGTCACTGTCCAAAATGAAGCCGGCTCCT
>OMMV01193079.1:6622-19547 GCA_900302635.1 Chatrabus melanurus
AAGTAGCATTATGCACAGTTTCTACAATTACAGCCACAGAAGTCTACAACTTCTTCAGAGTTGTCATGGGTGTCTTGGTGGCTTCCCTCACTAGTCTCCTTCTTGCAGGGTCACTCAGTTTTTGAGAACTGTCGACTCCAGACAGATTTACCATACAGTACCGTACTGTTTGTATTTCTGAATGATTGATGTAAATGAAGTCCAAGACATATTCCGTTCAGGTCAGATCTGGTTGCATGCACTGGTGCCATCCCTACCTCTAGAATGTAACTATCCATCTGCCTCAGCCAGCTAAAATGTGGGCGTTCCCTTGGCTTTCTCCAGCTGCAGGGGTCCTCAACATGAATTCACCTGCGTGCTGGATCATGCTCAGAAAAATGTGCCACGTGGCCAAAATGTTGTAGCTGAAGTTCCCTCACAATGCAAGTCATACTCCTTATCTGAGTCGCCCTAAGTAACTGCTTGTTTGACACAAAGTCGTTCCAGTGGTACCCAAGGATCCTCCGAAGAGACCTAGTACCAAAGACATCCAGTCATCGCCTTCGTTCTCCTGCAAAGATATTGCATCGCCAAACACTTCTTTCCTATGTCCTCATGGTTCCATAAACTCTTCCCAGGGATCTCTTGATCTCAAAGGCCAAGGACCCACAGAAATGAACGTCAATGCTGAGACAAGAGACATCCTCTGAAAATCAAGGGACTGTGAAAAAATGGCTGTAATCCCTAAATGGTTGTTGTTGTCTTTTGGCTGACCCCGGATGCTCAGGGTCAACAAAGCAGATCCAGTACAAATCCACATTGGGATTTGGCACGTTTTATGCCGGATGCCCATCCTGACGCAACTCCAGCTCGACATGGAAAAAAACACACACAGCCCCTGGTCTTCACAAGCGGCCTCCCAGCCAAGTACTAATCAGGGCCCACTCTGCTTCACTTCGGAGATCCTACGGGATCAGGTGTACACACAGCACACTGGCTGCACCGATCCCTAAATGACACTATGAGCAGATCTCGATTGTTTCATCTCAACTCCATTGTTGAGGTGTGCAGAGGCAAAATGACAAAAACGGTCACTGTCCAAATACTTATGGACCTGCAGTACCTCGATAAGAGAACTCATCACTGAAGTGGAAAAGTGTGTATTGCTAAACAGGTGCACCATCTCGGCCCGAATAAAAACAGTTGCTGTTGCAATATATGAGAATCCAAATCAAATACATCAACTCGACTATCATCTATAATCATTATGTCACAGATGCATCAATATTTGTTCAATTAAAAAGTATTGTCACACGCACTTCAGTGACCCACTTCCACCTGTTTCTATAAAACACCACAAGAAGCAAGCTGTTCTCTCCAGGGAAGGCACGGAGTGGAAAATTCCTCCTTTCAGTGGCCAAACAAACAACGTGGGTCCCAGAAGACGTCTGGACAGACTTGGCATTGTTCGGAAGAATAACCGCCGTATCTGTGGGATCCCTGAGAAAATGAGGGAGTTGCAAAAAGCAGTTCTCGCCATAGAAACAACGGAATTCCACAGTGAGAGAGAAAAACAGAAACGTGGTTGGACGGCAACAGCAAATACACAACAAGGGGCCGAAATAATCAATGAAGACGGTTTTTTTCCCCCCCAGATTTATTTGACGTCCTCTGTAAATGTTTAACACAAAGCAAAGGACAAACGGGAGGCTGTTGCATAATAGTTTTTTCACGTTAGGCCTATAATTAGTCCCTCAACCTCTTGGATGTTACCTGTTATTATTCACCTTGATCCTCGACTTTGAAGTCATCTCCTCATCATCATCAACATGAAACACTCTAACCTTTAAAGAACACGAAGGCTAATCTTGCACCAGCACTCACAAAACCTATTTGGTCCTTCATTCAAACATATACAAGTCATAATCCATTGGAATATTTACCAAAAAACTTTTATCAGCATAATTATTTAAAGAAAAAAAAAATCAAAGTTAGTTAAATGGTTCTTCAGGCTCACTGTGCAACTGTGTCTAATATAAGACAATTTCTCTGATTATAATTCTGCACAAGCTCCAGCATAAGGGCCCAGTTATAATTCAGAGCAAATTTTAGTTAAATTCAGTATAATCTGTGTAGATTTTCACAGGGAGCACATTGCCACTCAGTAAAGTCATCGCTGCCTTTAAAGGTGCTCTAAATGGCATTTTAATCATTACAGTAATATATCAGCCATCAACTATTTTCTGCAGACAAGGAAGCAACACTCCCTCTGAGCTTTGCTGTCCCGTGTTTACATTCACCGTCTGGCCGTGCGTGCACATTTAGTGCACGAGATTCCAGCGTGCGCACGTCGAGGAAACTCGACGTGCTGCCCCTCCCAACGTTTATAAAGAATTAACTCTACTCACTGCACGGCTGTTTGAATTTTTTTCAGGATGGCGGACAGTAGCGACTTTCCAGAAATGCCTCCAAAAACCACATTCAGAGAATAAAAGTGCCTCTGACCAAGAACGTGGTCTGACTAAAATCAACATATGTCTGGTTTTTCCCACATGAAGTAAATCCTGTATAGTCCCTGAGGTCCATTGGTGCCAGTGCTTATCTCTGAATTCTGTAGCGTGAAGCGCATGAGAGTCTACGATTCCGGTGCAGGTTACTTCCCCAGCCAAGGCCGGTACCCCATTTACAGCTGGGTGGGCTGGGACAATGCAGATTAAGTGTCTTGTCCAAGGACACAAACAAGGTAGCATGAGCAGGATTCGAACCCAGGTCTACATAGTGGCAGGCCAGCTCCTTAAGCACCGAGCTACCTGCTCTGCTCGCAGTGAGAGCTGTTCAACCCGTTAGAAGGCTCCACCTGCCATTCCTGCTGCTCGATACAGAGAAGAGAGGGCTGGGGAGGCGTGGGTGAGGAGCGAAGCTTTGCTTCGGTCCTGAAAAGCTGACACGAGTACGCCATCTAGTGGCAGAAACATCAGTTATTGTACCTTTAAGGCAATGGAAAAAAACAGTGTCCAAAATAACGGCAACTGGCACACAAGCTAGCTGTATCACATCATCTATTTTTATGAAGTTCTGCTCTTTCAGAGTGTTGTGTCTTTCAAAAACATTTCAATATAGTTTGCATTCAATTGTAAGACAAGAGTTACACTTGAAATAGACTCCCTTTAAGGAACTGTTAAATTTTTGTCTGGGTAGCATCTAAGACAGCTAGTAAGATAGCTCAACTTGTCCAGGTGCTATTATGGTTCGCCAAGCCAGTTAGCGTCTCTTTAGCATGTAGCGCGGCAATAATGTATTCTGTTCATGTGTTCATCAGATAATGTGGTATTTTTGGACGATGTTTAGCACATCACTGGCAACAGAATAGCCATGGGAAGAGCTAAAAGAAGACCGCGCGTCACCAAACCTCCAGTCCTGGTTAGTCTGCCGTCTGCACAGAAAAATTAAAAACGTCATCACCAATCCTGAGTGTGACCGCAGCCATTTGCTGCTCGTTTGTTCAAACATCACTCTCGAGCTTTAACCCACGCTGAGCATCGGCGACTTTGTAAGATAATATCCACGACTTACTGGCAACACTTCACCACATATTGTAAACCAATTTGTTCAAGTGCCACGAGTACGATCATCAGAGGGACATCAATAAGTCACTGCGGTTGTGGAAAATGAGGATGCTTAACACTTAGCAGGCACTTAGCGCTGGACATCATGTCAGAGCGTTTTGGCCCACGATACTGTCCAGAACACAGATGATTCAATTACGCTGTTATATAAGACGGAACACGAGCAGCAATAAGTTGATGCCAAGCAGTTCTTCTGAGTGCCTGTCCCTTGTCCACTTAGGATAAATTTAACCCAAACTGGCTCGGAAGATTTAATAATTTCTGCAAAACCGGAACATCTGTAGTATGTCGACGTGGCACCAACCAGGCCATAAAGACAGCATCAGGAAAAGTCCCCAATTATAAAACAACTTCAGCAACTTAATTTATGCTCACTGTTAAATATAGACAGAGCCTTCTGTCCGCACTCTGCGTTCGTTTCATCTGGATTTATGTCCATTTTCTAAAAGCTTATAGATACGGATGAAACGGAGCAATACCACCGGAAATCTTTGGGGCAGAGTACCCAGTAGTTCAAGCAAGACATGACTCTAGTCCAAAATAGGACACAAAAAAAGACATTTAACAATGGTGCAAAAATTTTGATAAGAGTTTTTTTATTTACTGGATGTCTTTGGTACTTGGCCTCTTTGAAGAATCCTTGGGTACTGCTGGAATGACTTTATGTCAGACGAGCGGTTACTTAGGGAGACTCCGATGATGCATTGTGAGGGAATGTCAGCTACAACATTGTGGACATGTGGCACATTTCTCAGTGCATGATCCGGCACGCAGGTGCCTCCATATTGAGGACCCCAGCGGCTGGAGAAAGTCAAGGGGACGCCCACGTTTCATGTGGCTGAAGAAGATAGATGGTTACTTTGGAGAAGTGGGGTTGCTGTCCAGGACCCGGGGTGGTCCCAGACTTGACTTTATGAATATCAAATCTTGTTGTGAAGTATTTAATGAGCCCACTGACCACCTGTGTCTACACCACTGCCTCCGCTTTTGTCTCATTTGCTGTAGATACGCTATTATGACCCTTCAACTCTGTGCAGTGCCTTCTAGTGGATGTTTTGCTGAACATCCATCTCAGCGTAAATGACGCATGGAAGTATGTAGACAATGACAGTTACATCATTTGAAATGCACATATAGATTTATGTACGTAAACGAAGCATAAATGAGCTTTTGGCCGAGACCCAAGATTGAACATTCGACATAAATAATGAAGTTGCTGATTTAACTTCCAGCAACCATTCTGCAAACTGTCCATTAAAGCCAGGATGAGTAATCAGACACTTTCTGAGACATGTTTTGTAAATCAAGACTCTTTTGTCGGGTTTAATTTCTCCTATTACTTATGCACGACACAATATTTACCATATTTCTCTCCATTTTTCTGCAACTGATCGCAGACACCTAATGACAGAACACAGGCACTTGAATAGTGTGATGTTCTTGACGTCACAACAGTACTTAGTATAGTAAAGTAAATGTTTCAAGGTGAAAAATGGAATTTCATTTCATATCGTTCACCCCGTTGATCTTTTGGGAACATTTTACTGACGGCATGTTAATCACCAACAGAGGTGAGATGAAAATGCAAAACACTTATGCACGATCCGTCTATTAGCACTGAATCACATTTTGCACCTTGCAGGGTACATCCAGGCCGAAGGCAAAAGGTGTTGCTGACACGTCCCACAAGTGGATGATTCATCCGTCCAGCTACTCGTCAATACAAATTCAGTTTGCTGTGTGCATCAGTGTAGTTTGGGTTCAGGACAGAGCAAAGCCAGAACTGCAGATGACTGAAGTTTCATTTCACTTGTAATGTGACAAAGTGACATTTATTTGCAACTACGTGATGGAAAATTTCTCTTTGATTTAAATGAACATGGTGTTATAATGGAAGAGAAAGAACACAGTACTAAGCTTGAGTCCACATCTGGCTTGTAGATGATACTGTATTCAAATATATGCCCAACTGTTCCCTGCATGGGGAGTAGGGAAATGTTAGGGAAATTCCCAATGATGTCATAGGGAAACACCAACAAACAAAAACAAATATGGCTGCTCTTGAAGATTAATCTTGCGTGGCAAGAAGACTGAAAATGTGTCCATTTCATGGCACAAAAACATTATATAAGGTGGTAATATCTCATAAAAATACAAAGTAGGTACTTTTCTTGACATTTGTCACTTTTATTTGAAGAAGAAAAAGAAGAAATGAGTCCTATACAGTCCCTGAGGGCCATTGGTGCTGGTGCTTGTCCCCAGACTCTGGGGACAGCAGCTGTACAGCAGTACTCTCTAGCACAAAGCGGATAACTGTCTATGACTCTTTTTGGACAGGACGCCAGTCCATCACAGGTTCCTCAGCCAAATCCAGTACCCTTTTACAGCTGGGTGGTCTGGGACGATGCAGATGAAGTGTCTTGTCCAACACAGACAGGTAGCCTGAAGCACACACCTAGAGGAGGTGATGGTCTAGAGGTTCTAGGGGCAGGCTTGTGACCAGAGGATCCTCAGTTTGATTTGAGTCAGAGAGCAAAACCATGAAGGTCCCCTGGGCAAGATCCTTAATCCCCAAGTTGCTCCCGATGTGCAGTTGAGCACGTTGTATGGCAGCACGCTGACATCAGTGTGTGTGTCTGTGAATGGGTGAATGAGGCTTCATTGTAAAGCGTTTAGAGTGCCTGCATCAGATGGAAAACTGCTACAGAAATGCAGTCCGGTCTATAGTTTGGTACTCCAACTCCTATGCAATTCACTAAATAGACAAATAAATAAACTACAGTTTTCAGGAGTGACTATTCAGTTTTCTTCTTTCGCTACATCTTTTTTCCCACATTAATGTGGGCTCGAATCATCCTCGGGTTGAGCAGTTTTATGGCTCCGTGTCTTGCACAAGGACACTCTGACACTCAGCAGCAATCGGGGTTTAAACCCATTGACCCTGCGGTTAATGGACAACCTGCCCTCTTGGCTGAGCATCAACATGCACTATAATTTTCTGACTTCCATGTCACAGGTTGCTCAGTTTGCACACTTGAACTCTGCCTTAAAGTGATGTGAGCAATGCAGCACTACAATATCTCTTTGCTTGTATGATAGCAGCATAGGTGCCGACATTCTTTCCTTTGAAAGAATGATGTAGAGCTGTGAGCCAAAAATAAATGTTGATGTTATGTGAATTAAACACATATAATTACATTACATTACATTATGGTGGCATGGTGCCTCACAGCAAGCAGGTATTCTGTTGCCCACCTGTGCCTCAATCTCCTTTGGCTCAATGTTATTCCCATTTATCGCACATCTACTCTCTCTGCCATCTGTGCAACCCACACTCATGTCAATGTCAACACCAGAAGTGCCTCTCGCAAGCAACCACTAGTAGAAGAAGAAGTAAGTCCTATATGGGCCGTGAGGCCCACTGGTGCCAGTGCTTATCCTTGGATCCCTATATTGTAGGCCCACTAAAGTAAATGCATTATGTGTTATCGAAAATTAACATTCTAAATTGAAAATAATTTCAAACTAGTCCCTTAGCAGTAACTGATACATTTGCAGAGAGTTTGTCAATTGCCATGGTGGGCCAAAAACAAAGGGAAAGTGGGCCAAATGTAGCTCTTGGGCCCCAAATTGAGCATCCCTGGCATATGCCAGTTCACATACCCGAGAGAAACTACCTCATATCTGTACTTTAATAACATAAATCCAGTGCCGTGAGGTTTTAGCCGAACACAGTATCCTTGATAAGTTTCAATCTGGGTTCCGTCAGCTGCACTCTACTGAAACAGCTCTTCTTTTAAATGCATAGAGATGCAGGTGAGTATTCTATTCTTGTACTTCTGGATCTTTCTGCAGCTTTTGACACAATTGATCATGGTGATTGAGAGACTTGACTGGTCCCCCTCCCCCCCTGCCCCATCTCTCTGTCTGGAGTTTCTTTGTTGCTGCGATTAAATTTGTGCCCTCTGCCATTCTGTCCTGTGGTGTGCCCCAAGGTTCTGTTCTGGGACCTATTTTATTTATCTTGTATTTGCTTCCACTTGGGCACAGTTTGAGTACCTTTGAAGGCGTCTCATATCATTGCTACGCAGAAGATATCCAGCTGTACATCTCATTTACACCTCAAAATGTAGCTAAATTATTTATCCTTCAGGACTGTATTAATGTTATAAAGAACTGGATGGCTGCTAATTACCTGTCACTTAATGCAGCAAAATCTGAAGTTCTTGCTTGTGTTAATTTCGTTCCCACAGTCATTGAGAATCTTGGCTCTCTGTCATCAATAGTTCATTCGATAGTCAGAAATCTGGGTGTTACTTTTGACCAGGCTCTCATTTTTGATAAACACGTAGGTTGTCTTGTACGAAGCTGTTTTTTCCATTTACAGAACATTGCCTGCCTCAGTCACATTGTGTCTCGATCTGAATTGGAAATAAACATTCATGCATTTATTTCGTCATATTTGGACTATTGTAATTCATTGTTCTTTTGCCACAGTAAGTCTTCTCTGGATCGCTTACAAACGGTGCAGAATGCGGCTGCGAAGCTTCTCACGAGGTCCTCTAAGAGGTCTCGTGTGACATCTATTTTGTCTTCTTTGCAGTGGCTCCCCATAAAGTTTAGCCTCCAGTTTAAAATCTTGGCGAGCACTTTCAGAGCTCTGCATGGACAAATCCATCTCTATATCAATGAACTTCTGCATCCATATTTGACAACCAGGTCTCTGAGGTCGTCTGACCAAAACCTGTTGGTGGTTCCTCAGTCTAGGCTGAAAAACAAAGTAGACTGTGCTTTTGAGGTTGTGGCTCCCAAACGGTGGAATGCACTCCCATTGCATCTGACATCTGAGGACACTGTTGAAACTTTTAAATTGAAGCTCAAGTCCCATCCATACAGGCTTGCTTTTAATTAATTTTACCCTTTTTTGTGTTTTAATTTCTGTATTAATCTTGTGATTTTATTCTTGAAAGGTGCTATATAAATAAATTTTACTTACATACTAACTAAAAACCTCCCTGGGACTAAGACAAGTTATGCAGGGAGAAGATTGAGGCCGGATTCTATAAAGCACAAAGCACAGTATTTGAATTATTTTGTATAAATAGATCACACATGCCACATAAAAGCAGACTTTTTTCCCAGTTACTGTGAATCTTTGTTTTTGTATTTCGGCGTAAGCTTGATATTGCATAAAGAGAGCGTGATCCCGCCTCACACTGAGCCAATTATATGCTGTCAATGTGTGCATCAGCGCCCACGCCAGCCCAATTAGAATGCACAGCCAGCGCCCAACTCCACTGGCCTACATGAGCACCAGGAGCATCACTAGGTTACATAATCTCTTATGACATTTGTTATCTCTATGAAAACATGTTTAATTTTTAGTCAATATGAAGAGTCTTGTTTTTAAGCTCAGGTTAGCAGAGCTTACTCGCTTTTATGTGACATTTCTGTTGGAAAACAGTTTATTTTTTATCGAAAAGCACTCCAGCTTCCTCTTCTCTTTGCTACATGGCTTTGTGCTGCTCCTTCAGTCAAGCCGCATAAGCATTAACCCAGATTCAGAACTGCAGAGTTTGGGGAAAGAAAAAAAAAAAAAAAAGCCTGTCATCTTATGCAACGCCATCGTCTGAGCAGGGTGACATCACCAGCAGCACGACAACATGGAGTCAGAGACTCAAGGAAGGCAAGAGCAGGCATGCACTTGAGACAGCCTCCTTGATTTGTAACTGTTTTCATGATTTGTCATTTTGATTACTAATGTGATGTGTAATTGTAATCTTCTGCTGCCTCTTGGCCAGGACTCCCTTGTAAAAGAGGTTTTTAATCTCAACGGGACTTTCCTGGTTAAATAAAGGTTAAATAAAATAAAAAAATGCAGAGAAAAATCACAGAGGATTCGGTTCCTGCAGCTCCTGTGAGGCCGATTGCGCCGGCCGCCATGCGTCAAGTTAAAGACGCTAAAGAGCTTTTATTTTTCAGCAGGATTTGTATTTCTTTACACACAGGCTGTGCAGTTTATGTAAGAGAAGCAGCAACAATCAGCTGAATGACGTAAGTCGTCTTTGCAGCAGGCTGAGGAACAAATTAAAGAACAAACAGCAATTAGGATAAATATGTCTTAATACACTGTAATTACTTTAATGTCATCATTTACCTTCAATCCAAATGTTCACGTCACTATTTTTAATTGATTTGAATCAGGGCTGTATTTTAACCTTTGCGGTTTTGGGTTCCACCTTAAAATTATCATTCCCGAAGCAGTTGCAACCAAATAAAATACCGGTTAATAATGTTGCATGTAGTAAGGCTGTGTGACAACAATATGCATCTTTCAGGTGTTATAAAAATGTAAAATATTGATAAATGTGATATTTGTCTCTACTGTTTGTCGCTAATATGCTCAACACGTTGGTTAGCCTAACTGGAGCGAGCTAACTATTTTCAAACATCATTTCTCTTTACATGTTAGCCTGCCCATCAAACATTAATGTCGTTGATGTCTAAGACCAACATTTATAAGGTACGTAGCACAATATGTATCTTTTAGATTGTATAAAAATGTCTGTTATAGGCTATATTTTACGTTAACAAGTTAGGCTATGTTTGGCACATTGGGGGGACGGGTCATTATTCCGAAGGTCCATTGGTCCGAAAATTAGGGTTAGGGGTAGTTAGGGGTTAGGGTTAGTTAGTTACTTTTAAGGGACCCACCCAAATAGGCAAAAAATGCCCCTAATTTGACTCAAATTGTTTCCCCGATTCAATAGATTTTCAGACCAATGGGCCTTCAGACCGTTAGGCTATGCTTGGCACATTGGTTAGCCTAACTGGAGCTACCGTATTTATTATTTCTCTTTACATGTTAGCCTGCCCATCAAACATTAATGTCGTTGATGTCTAATACCAACATTTATAAGGTGTACACCTTAATATTTGCCTCCTGTGGATGGAAACAGAAAACACCACATTTTACTTTAATTTTTAATTTTACTTCTCTCAAAAAAATGTACATGATGTTCAGAAGACAGGCATTGAAGTCAGCACTAAATAATTCATTCATTCATTTTCAGAACCTGCTTAGTCCTGTTAAGGGTCACAGAGGGGCTGGAGCCTATCCCAGCGGTCACTGGGCGAGAGGCGGGGTACACCCCGAACAAGGCCACCAGTCTAACGCAGAGCCGACACACAAACCCATTCACACCTTCGGTCGATTTCAGAGATTTCAATTCACCTAACCTGCATGTCTTTGAAGGTGGGAGGAACCCACGCAAACACGGGGAGAACATGCAAACTCCACACAGAAAGGACCAGGTCGGAAGCGAACCCGGGACCTTCTTGCTGTGAGGCAACAGTGCAAACCGCTAAGCCAACGAGCTGCTGGAAAATATTTTTACCATTATTTCAAATAAACGTTTCAAAACATTTAAAACAATATATAAAGTTTCTGGTTTCGTGATTTGTTCTTTGAACTGATTCAAAGCTTTGATTTCAAATGTTTATTTTATTGAAACATTTTTAATTTAATGTATCTTTTCAAAATTACATTTTTAAAGCATATCTCACCAACGCTCTCCAAAATCTTGCATTATATATTATTAATTTGTTAAATTTTCTTGATTCCAATGATCATTCCCAGGTAGGTCAGCAAATTTAAAAAATCTTGTCAGTTTTTATAATTGTTTTTGCACATGCTGTATATTAATAGAACGACCGGGTTGTTTAAGCGCTTCCATTAATACTAAACTTTACTGAACTCAGCAGCAGCAGCATTTCTTCCACTGAGACAGCGGATCCTTCCTCCGGTTTTTGCAATTAGCCGAGTTAATCGTGAACGCAGAACAAGGCTGCAGGATGCAAACTGTTGGAGGTTGTGGAAATGCTGAGTGTAATTTCTAAATATGTGGAGCAGAGCCATAACACAGAGGATGAGCTAGCTCAGCGGAAATGGTTCTAATGCACGTTTGTCCTGATAAACTGTTTTTCCACATAATTAACCTGACCCTGCAGCCTTTCATGACCGACCACCGAATTAAAAACAAGTAATCATTTTAGCGTTATTCTGTTCCTCCTCCCACATCGGTGTTTCAGACGCCTGCTCTAAATTACAGCATTATTAATCCGTCGTTTGCATATCTCTGGGTTACATATCCATCACAGCTGGTTAATCCAAGCCTGCTGGCAGAGCGCCCACTTTCAGTTGCACAACTTGGGTCTCACGCTTGCATTTGTAAAGCTTGTAGTCAGACAGAAGGTCAAACACCCAATAATAATGAAAAGATCAACACAGCAGTGACGTGTTATAGTGTGCTGCGTCAACATCCGTTTAATGGCTAAATCAACAGTCACACATCGTGCTATTCTCCTCCTTAACGACACTACACACAGCTAATTGGTTTGGTCAGGTGTGGCCAGCCAATCAAGTGCTGGCAGACACCAGACTTCAAAAGAATCAAGGTAAGACATCCAGAGAACAAATGTGAATCTCCATAAGCCAGGTTCCTCCTTGGAAGTCATCTCTAAGACATTCGGACTGGATAAGTGTGGACGAATGGCGGCAAAGAGAGGGAAGGTGATCCGGACTGAAGGGGTGGAGTTGCCAGAAGGCAGGATAGCGGACAGACAGGACAGCTACAAGTGGATGCGAGAAGGTCAGCCACAGCCAAATACCTCCAGATGGTAAGACGGGTGCTGAACGGTAGGAATAAGAGCCGAGCCATCAAGACATACGCCCTACCGGTCATCAGATACCCAGCTGGAATAATAAGTTGGCCGCAGGAGGAGATCGATGACACTGATGTCAAGATACGAAAACTCACAATGCACGGAGGTTTCCACCTAAAGTCCAGCACCCTGAGGATCTATGAGCAACGGAAAGAGGGAGGGCAGGAATTCATGTATGTCAGAGCCACAATCCAGAATGAAACGAGGAGCATCCATGAATACATCAAAAAGATGCCCCCCCCCTAAATGAGCTGCTACAAGAGTGACTCACGCAGCTGAAGACAGAGGGTGCCAAGGAGCAGGAGGAGGAAGTATCATGGAAGACCAAGCCCCTCCATGGGATGTACCTTCGACATATCGAGGAAGTGGCTGACATCAACAAATCCTACCAGTGGCTAGAAAAGGGCCGGCCTAAAGGACAGCACAGAGGCTCTGATCATGGCAGAACAAGAACAAGCCCTAAGCACCAGATCCATGGAGGCAGGAGTCCACCACAGCCGACAGGACCCAAGTTGCAGGCTGTGCAAATGTGCCCCAGAGACAGTCCAGCACATAGTAGCAGGATGCAAGATGCAAACTGGGAAAGCGTACACTGA
>OMMV01193082.1:0-11327 GCA_900302635.1 Chatrabus melanurus
GGAAAGCTTTTTTTTGTTTTAAAATCAGTGTCATTGAAGAAAATGAACGGAATGCAACACAGCGAAAGCATGGAGCATAATATGAAACGATAGACGTTTTTCTGTGGTCCAAATAAATTGCGATGTTAACCGTACAGCATCCTCGCGCAGCATTAGCGTGCTAATGCGCAGCAGCGTTTGCGCATGCGCAGAACGCGATGAACGTGCAAACAAGCATACATCCATACAAATTCCTCATTCAACATACTAGTAAGGACTGGTTCCCACCTGCCCAATTATTATTATTATTATTGTTATTGTTATTATTATAACAAATAAAAATGCACTGCCTTCTAAATACATGATTATTTTGAAGACCTTAACCGGAAGTGCGTCTCTAACCGTGTGTGTCTTGACGCATGTTCGATGGTGCTGGGAGCGCTGATGGAGGCAGATGAGAAAGGCAGGAGGCGAGCCCCTCCGGTTGCGCGTCGGCATCTCCTCGAATAGGAACCATCCGCTGTCACTTCTCCTGCTCCGCGCACTGAGAGACGCACCGCTGTGACCCCGAAACGACCAATTCAAATGGCACGCAGCTGGCGGTGCGCGTGCGTGAGTCTGTGAGGAGGCTGGAGCTTTGCGGAGAATGATAGTGAGGATCAAGGCGCGCTGTCCCGAGAGAACTCATCGGAAGAGCCGGCCGTGAGAGACCGGGATGCTCCTGTAACGCACCGCGGAGACGCGTGAGTCCAACATCTCTGTGTGTGTGTGTGTGTGTTGCATTTTGGCTCGGACAGCTCGGGAATTGGAAGTGATCGCACCTGTCAATCATTCGCAGGCTCATCAAAGGAGCAGAAAAAAAACCCATTTTGTCAGCGAAACTTGCTTTGCGCGTTTGGAAATGGTGCACCTTCCTTCCCCCTGCGCACAGCCCTAATTTCGCGCACGCAGCGGTGCGTGCAGACCATCGCAGCGGATGAGTCGGAGGTCGATCGTGTCCCTTTAAACTTTTGATTAGAGTGAACATGTGTTGCACGCTGCGGCCACAGCGACTAATTAATAAAGGTTTTGTTGAGGGATTTCCTATCAGAGGCGCTCATCATGAATCCACTGATGGCCGGAGGGCGTGTGCTGCACCCTAGTGATGACAAGAGAAAGGCGCCAGTCCGAGTTAGACTAATTATGAACTCTGTGGCTGCTAAGTGCAAAGGAGGAGGCAGATATTAATTTTTGTCTTGTTACCCAACATCAAAGTATGTGTCCATCACGATGCACCATTGTCTTACATCAGAACGTCCAACTCTGCCTGACTCTTTTCTGATGGTGTCATGCTGTGCACAGTGAGTGGGTGGGTGTGCCAATAGAACTTTGGCAGATAGGCTCCGTGCATGTAGATGAAGGAAGTCCACTTACTATGCAGCAAAGGTTCCCATCTCCACTGCCTGAGTGTGTATTTCACCTCATTATGCTTAGTGCCTTGACTTAAGCAGGAGGGTCACCCCTCTTGCAGCTGGAAGAATGTTACATCTTAAAGGAGACATATTGTGTAACCAATCAGCTTTCTTTTATTTATTTATTTTTAGGACGCACCCCTGGTTCTGCCAGTACTCACTGAATGCAACCATGAATATCAGCAGTGCTTCTTTGCAGCCTTTGCTGATTTTTTGCAAAGTGTTTGGGTTGATCGGGCTGCTCTCCAGGCCGTCCTGAGAATTCACAGGATCCCCAATAAGTTGCCGGGCATCATAGCCAGCCTGTAAACAGGTACAGTGAGTGCTGTGGAGAGTGAAGGCAGAATCTTTGACTTCTTCTCAGTGAATTCTGGTGTTCATCAAGGATGTGTTCTAGTTCCCACTCTGGTCAGTACTTGCATGGACTGGGTGTTGGGTAAGGTTGAGGTGTCCAGCAATGTAGGTGCCTTTGTCAGTGAGGAAAGGTTGACTGAGCTTGACTTTGCAGATGGCGCTGTGATCTTTGTGGACTCAGTGGATGCCCTGATTGCAGCAGTTGAGATGCTGAGTGAGGAGTCAGAGTGTCTGGGTTTTCAATATTCCCGGATCAAGACTACAGCCTAGTTTATGCTACTGCGTCGCTGCGACGCCGTGGCCACGCAGAGCCCTCTGCGTCGTTGCGAACCCCCTCCGAGCCCTACGCCGTAGCTTGATGCGCACCTCCCAAAAATTGTAACTACGCGTCAAGACGACGCAGACTGCAAGGGCTGTGATTGGTCCGCTTCACGGCCAGTCTCTGGGCGGCATCAGTCGGCATGCTGTGCGTGCTCTGACGTTCGTCAAATCTGTCAGCCGACATAGGAGAATACCTGAAGTGCATTTCTCCGTCCATGTCCCGCAGAGGTCAAACAAGTGTGGTATATTCGCCCATCCTCCGCCTCGATTCGGTCAGTGGACGTACAGACCTCCTCCGCACTTGTCTCCTCTTTCATTGTCGTCGCCACAAATGCAATAAAAGCATTTGTTGTTCAATGTTGAGCATCTCCAACTGCAACACCAGTTTTTTTTTTCTCTCTCTCTCTCTCGGTCGCCATTGTTCAGACAGCAGGAACATAGCCGGAAGGTAAATAAACAATCAACGAGTTCGCTCCCCCTTCCGTTCCGGCGGTGAATTGCACAGCGACACGGACCAACGCGACGCAGAACTTCGAAAGGTGCACGGCGTCGTCGAAGCTACGGCGTGGCCACAGCATTGCATTGCCGCAGAAGCATAAAAGCGCCTTCAGAACCAGGCTTTCAATGAGTTCCTGGACTCAGCCATCAGAAGTGTATCTGTATGTGGTGAAAGTGTCAAACATACTGAGATATTCACTTATCCCAGCAGTGATATTCATGTCTCTGGGAGCTCAGCCAATGAAGTCGAGAGATGTTTGGGAAAAGCTTATGGCGTCACGAGGTCAGCGGACAAAGGTGTTTGGTGATGCCGATATTTTTGCCGGAAAATGAAGGTCTAAGTCTTACGAGTTCTGGCGCATCAAGTCTAACTATATGGTTGTGAGACTTGGACACTAACCAGTGACCTAAGGTAGTGACTGGATGTCTTTGGCACCAGGTCTCTTCAGAGGATCTGTGGGTGGTTACTTAGGGAGACTCAGATGAGGCATACTGCATTGTGAGGGAACGTCAAGTACCCTTTTGGCCATGTGGTGCGCTAGTATGGGCACGATCCAACGTGCAGGTGTCTCAGATTTGGGAACCCCGGTGACTGGAGAAGGCTAAGGGGGTGCACACGGTTCACCTGGCTGTGACAGACAGGTTTTGGGGGTTAGGGTGGAGTTGTAGTCCGACTGGGTGGTCCGCGTGGGTGGTTGCCAACCAGGAAGTCAGGTGGTTCAGTGGTGTGGTGGATGCAGGGACACCCAACACCAGTGCATGCTCCCAGACCTGACCAGACCTGACGTCCAGGATGCATCACTTCAGTTTCTATGTGATCACATAGAAACTTCACATTAACCTCATTTTGAACAAATGGAACCATTTGTTTACAGTTGTTTACTTTTCTTTGTTTTTTTGATGGGGTGAATGATTTTGACTTTAGGACCAATTACAGGAGATGTTAGCAAAGTCATCAATACTTACTGTATTGATTTGTGTCATAACTGACTTGCCTGAGCTTGCTGGACTATTTGCACTCTTCTCCTTTGCTGTTGGTGACGATGCATTTTTTCCACAAGGTTGTTCATTTGGCGAATCGGAACGCTTCTTGCATATTGCATGTGAAGATTGCATGTGAAGTATTGCATGCTTACTCTGTTTTCCTGCATTTCTGTAAACTTGTTTATGTCCTCTTCTGTAAGTCGCTTTGGATAAAAGCATCTGCCAAGTGCAATGTAATAATAATAATAAAGATGTTGCTGCTGGTAGCATCACAACAACAATAATAATAATAATAATGATAATACAACAGCAATGAAATGAACTGAAATGAACATGCACGTTGCTCTATTGATTCAGACTGTAATATACTCTCGGAATTGACAACACACCAATGTCAGACACACATCAGCCTACAAAACAATCAACTGCAAGCACAGGGAGATGCAAGCCATGTGGGTGACCAATCAAATTTAAAAGAAAATGTGTGAAAACGCCTTAATACACCTGTCAAACTATACTATCTTGCTTTATAGGTGGATACAACGGCCCCATGAAGTTCACAACTGTTATTTTAGATAATTATGGACATGATAGAACTACTGGCACAGGTTACACAATCATCAGTATGATGTCATCACCTCCCCCACTAACTACTAGTGCATTTCGTGGAGAGGTGCTTAACTCTTGAGCACCATGTATTTTAAATTACCGACTGAGCCACATGCAGGCTTGGTTCAAATCCCAGGCAGCTATGGCCGCGGACCTACTATGCATTCTCTGTACAGGAGCACCTCTAAAATGGACAAAAAAAAAGTGTCTCCCCTCCGGCCTGCGTGCTGCATTTCTCCCAAGGCGTTCTCAATATTTCTCCCTGTGTATGTATTAAACATCAAGTGTGTTGAACTGCAGCTGTGCGGCGGAGCACTTTAAGGCAGACTCAGCCTTCTGTGGAGGGTGAACATTCAGATGGCACCCACGGGGCAAAGAACAATTCCTGCTGCTGATGCACCCAAGGCGACAGCACTGGAGCACTCCTCCCTGCCCCCTGCCGGCATCCAATCATCCCTTTCTACCACCATCTCACAGAAAGAAATCGTGTTCAGTTGCACACCTGCACTGTACAGTGGCCGTGCTCCATGCACTAATATACAGCTTGCATGTAGAATTACAGTATACTTGGCAAAAAATATCTACACTGACACACAACTATAATAGAGCTCCAGAAAAAAATGATGGAATATCCATCCATCTATCTATCTATGTATAGGTGATTGTCTTAGCCTATCCAGGTGTCCATTCCAGGAGTAGACATTATCACTGCCCTGACTGTTTTTTTTTTTATTACTTTGGGCCAATGTGGGCCAACAAACTTCATATTTCACTGGCCCAGTGCAGCAGCAGAGAAACTGAGTGCTTTCATAAGTTTTACGATGCAAACGCAGCCAATAATGCGCCAAATCTTCTTGTTCAGAGCTCAGCATTGCCACGGGCCCACAAGCCCAGGGTAAGTGCAAAGACGCTAGAGCTACGCAAGATCCGCCACACCTCAAGCATTTATTTACACCTCATCTTTATAAATGTAATTGAATAGAAAGATGAATTCCAGGAATTGTTGGGTAAGAACTGGAACCTTTATACAGTTCATTTGTAAAATAGGCTTCAAGTACATGCAATATTATTTTGACATGATGTTTCAGGCAAGATTTGAAATTACTACCACAAACACAAAATTAGATTGGTGCAACATACTGTTGAAATAATTATTTGATTATATGAAAAGTGGCCAACTGGCAAATATACCTGTTGTAAAACACTGCAAACATTAATTTGAACCAAATCAAAATTTGGGATTATTTTTCTGTATCAGAAGTGAATTTTGATGAATACCAATTATTATTGTCCAACCCGAAATCACAAAAAAGTTGGGACTATATGGAAAATGCAAATTTTAAAAAACCGTAGTGATTCTTACTTTTACTTTGACCTCTATTTCATTGTAGACAGTATGAACCCAAGATATTTCATGTTTTGTGTGGTCAACTTCATTTTATTTCTTAATATACATGCATTCTTGCATTTAAGGCCTGTAACACATTCCAGAAAAGTTGGGACGGAGGCAATTTAGGGCTAGGTTAAAAAAATTAAATAATGACGTTATTTCAAACAGGTGACTGCAATCATGATTTGGTACAAAAGCAGTATCCAAGAAAGGCGGCGTCTTTGAGGAGCAAACATGGGCAGAGGATCTCCAGTTTGTCAACAAATGTGTGAGAAAATTATTGAAATGTTTAAAAACAATGAAAGATTGGAAGGGATATGCATATTTCTCCCTCTGCAGTGCATAATATCATTAAATGATTCAAGGAATGTGAAAGAATTTCAGTGTGTAAAGGGCAAGGGCGCAAGCCTAAGCTGAACATTCGTGATTGCTGATCCCTCAGACGGCACTGCATCAAGAACCATCATTCATCAATAGCTGATATAACCACATAGGCAAGGGATTACTTTGGGGAAAGCTTTGTCAAACACTACAATGCAGAGTTACGTTCACAAATACCACTTAAAACTTTACTGTGTAAAAAAAGAAGCCTTATGTTCACCATGTCCAGAAGTGGTGTCAACTTCTCTGGGCTCAGAGGTATCTGGGTTTGAATAACATACAGTGGAAATGTGTTTTGTCATCAGACAAAGCAGTATTCCAGATCTTTTTTTGGAAAAAATGGATGCCATGTGCGCCAGACCAAAGACAAAAAGGACCATCCAGACTGTTATCAGCAACAAGTCCAAAAGCCAGGGTCTGTCATGGTATGGGTTTGTGTCAGTGCCCTTGGCAAAGGTAATTTACACTTCTGTGATGGCAGCATTAATACAGAAAGGTACATGTGTTGCAGACCTTAAATGTAGGAGTCGATGTATATTAACGAATGAAATGATAACCAGAAAAAAACATGAAATATCTTGGGTTCATGCTGTCTGCAATGAAATAGAAGTCAAACTAAATGTAAGAATCACTGTGAGGGGTTTTTTTTGTTTGTTTGTTTGTTCTTTTCATTTTCCATACCGTCCCAACCTTTTCTGATTTCGGTTTGTAAAACTGAATGTACATGTAGGTGAAGCACATTGTGTCACTGAGAAATTAAATCTTTGACAATGAATTATAGCAAAACAAACTCAGTGTTGACCTTCATGAAGAAACAACTCAACTTGTCACTGTTTATTTGTCATTATGTATGAAAATCTACGTGCACTATCACTGAAACATGACATCATGCATTTCTGTGAGGCTTTTTTCAGCTTGCTTTTCTTACAGCGATGGAGTCGAGCTGTCTGAAAATCTTCTCTTCCTGTGTTTTACAACCAGTTTTGAGACCTGTCAGTTTGAAGAGAAGAAATATTATTTATATTTATGTAGTTTATACAGATTAATAACTGAGATGATCATTGTTAAAATCGTACATGCAAAGTCTATCTGACACTTTAAACGCTGTTATATTCAACTTATTAGACATTTAGCCACACTTAGGCTTAAAATTGACCCTTTTTGTTTCATAATTTGACTTTATATTTTGTTGACCGACTTGAAGGTCTGATTGTAATAACGTCTGTCAATAAAAGTCACAATCCAACATATTCTCAGTTGACATGAACATTACATCATTTACACACTTAATGAGAACAGAGACAAGTTTTTGTTTTCAATTCACACCCACATCATAAAATGTCATTCAAACGTAGAATGTGAATGAGTTAAATGTAACACATTACTGTTCCTTGGTCTTGGGAGACCTGAAAAACAATAAATCAGGTCAGTTACGCTAATGATTCTGGCTCTGCTTTTACTGAGTAGTGAGCAGCTTGTTTGCCAAAATGACGGCGCTGTGCCTCCATTGTGTGCCTCACTGTTTGAGCAGAGTGGGCGATCTTAAGTAGCCCCAGTATCTTTGGGCAAGTGTATTGTCTTCTGATGGAGAGAGTCTTTAGTGACAACAGCAGCAAAGAAGGTGATCATTTTCAAAGTTACAAGCATGTCATTTTACTTTGGAAATTTTACAAAATTTTACAAAAACATTTCGAAATGAAATGTTTCAGTTTTTGCTGGTGCTTTGGTAATAGTTTACTCATTCATTCAAGGTGTCAAGATTTTCTGCCTGTGATTTGAATGGTGCCCAGTGAAACCTCAAGGGGGCTATTAAATTTGAAAAGTTTCTGTATGATACTTTTATTTTGGAAAGTTTACAATACATAAATAAATATAAGCTTAAATAAATTTAAGTTTTCAGAGTTTTGGTGCAATTTTGTTCATTGTTTATTCATTCATTGAGGAAGATGCCAAGATTTTCCGCCCATGTTTGGAATGGTGGCCAGTAAGTTTGAAAAGTTACTGGCCCCCTGGGCCGATGGAAAAAAACCCAAAACCCCCAAAACAAAACAAACAAACAAAAAATGTAATTTCTACCCCTGCATATGTTGATAAATAACTTTTAATAAACAGTTGCATTTCCTTTCATTTTGTGGTTGGCCTACAGGTTTATACATCAAAAAGAAGAACAGGTACATTTTAAGATAACTTTAAAAGCAGCTTGATTGCACCATTTAAATTCTCCTTGCAGCCTAAACATCGATTGCAGGCGTAACTACTGAGCAGAAAAAGCTATTGTTTTTGAGGAGGCTGTAAGCAAATTAGACATAGAATTTAAAATTTTTGATCAATCTACCTTTGGTCTCTCAAGCACACAAAAACAGCCTCACAGCTTCAGAGGCTTTTGAAAATTCTCCTCAGTTACTGTGATCATTGATTTTTCTTTTTTTTCAGAAGTGCAGAAGTGTGATTTGAAATTCACAGCTCATAGAGAAAACTGAACCCCAAACATCTTTTTATGTGCATGCTCGTGCATATGTGTGTGCATGTGTTTGCGTTTCCTGCTGTACGTGCCTAACCGCTCAGGGATCAGGGATCAGGGGGGCCGTAGTTTGGCCAGTCACCCAGACAGATGTGCCCTAACATGGACTTGGAGCACGGGGCCGCACTGGCCTGCCATCCAGCATTAGTGCTGTGGATCCATGACCAAAGGGCTCAGGGCACCAAAACCCACTGTCTGCATAAAATGAAGTAAATTATTAATGCTGGGAGGGCAATAAGAAGTACTGCACAGGCCAAGGGGAGAAAACAAGGAAATGAGAATAGACAGCCAAGAGAGAATGAAAGAAAGACACTAATATTGCCCCAAGTCTTTCTTTTTTTTCTTTTTTTTTTATGATTTAACGCCTCATTTCCACATACCGCTGTGTACATATCCTTGACAACCATTTACCCATTAATTTCTATGGAAGCCTCCATGATGTCCGATATATGTGCGAAGCTCCTCCTTCCGTTTTTGGTTTTTTTTCCCCCAGTCCAGAATTTGCCTCGAATACGTTGAAAAAAATTGAATTTTTGCAGTGAAATTTGGATGAGATCATATGTGCTGTGTGCCAGGAAGCTAACGGCGGTAAGCTAGCAAGCTTTGCAAAGCTAACAAGCTACAATTCAGTTGCTTGACTTGA
Source organism: Chatrabus melanurus (assembly GCA_900302635.1). NCBI lineage: Eukaryota > Metazoa > Chordata > Actinopteri > Batrachoidiformes > Batrachoididae > Chatrabus > Chatrabus melanurus. The sequence goes on from OMMV01193082.1 coordinate 9,132, forward strand.
CAGTCAAATTGTGTAGTTTAGTGAGTTGAACACATTGAGTATGAGTTATGTTTTGCAGCTATATCACTAATTTGCCGGCTCTTGTTGAAGGCTGGTGTGGTCTGTTACGCCGCCCAAGTGGTTCGTGCTCAAGTGCACTCACCATCCGTGCATCCGATATGGATCCATGATCCGCTGTGGTGACCCCGAGCAAAATGGGAGAAGCCGAAAGGACTTATTATGGCTGCTGTGGTCTCCGTAAAGTAATGCATTTGTTTGCGTTGAACACTAGAGGGCGTATCGCGTATATTACAGACATTATACAAATGGTGTGTGGAAACCAGGCGTTAGGTTGAGCCATATCCATCAGTTAAAATAGACCTTTTCTGGAAATTCAGATTCCCCAGCTGATCATCGAAAGAACTTAACCATGGTAACTTTTCATGTCAATCTGAGGTGTATAACTACAAACAGATTCTAATTTGTTAAAACTCTGGTAATGAATCATTTCGAAAAATCTGGAACACCAGATCCAGCTGATCATGCAGGAGGCCTGAGCCACAGTCATGCCCTATGGTTTGTAAAAATTTTCATGTAAATTGGCTCATTCATTTTTGAGTTATGCAAACACACGGCAGCCACAGGAAGGAGGTGGAGTTTAAGGAATTGCTTGTACATTGATGAAATTGTCCTTTAAATACAGATTCACATTGCAGCATCATTTGGTCACCTTGCTTTTGGAAACACAAAAAGATGAATGATAATGGCACTTACATCCCATGAGTCCATGTAATGACATTTTTGTATATTATAGCACATCATACACTTTCTTTGTATACAAAAGCACGACATCTCAAAACTGACAAGGCAGTACACTCACATTCTGCCATGTGTCCTAATTGTTCATTTCCTGTTTTAAAAATAGAATTATATTGTATCCCCATCATTAATTTAGAGTGCCCGAGTAGTTTAATATTCATCATGTCAATTTGCACTAAATACATCTTGGACTATGTACAGCATTACAGCAGCTTGCCATTAGAGCAGGGCCACTTTCTTCATGAGTATTGATTCATGTCTCAGCAGCATTGCAGCGTAATGTCCCCGAACAGGACTTTATACAAGCACAAACACAATAAATCAAATGGAAGCAGTGACTTATATATAGATCCACTTTTCCGTCCTGTCTATTGTGATAAAACCGTGACACAAGAATGAGAGTTAATATGTCTGTTATGAATGTTGCAGCTTTGTTACCACGTTCTGTTAACGTCCTGCTCCTGTGACACAGTCATACCACATCCGTGATATGCCGTAAATCACCGTGTCTTCAAAATAAGTCTTAAGGCTTGTACCTAAAAATACTATATGGACATTGGGGTGATGCGTCCTTAAATACAACATATTCAGATTTCTAAGAAATCACCTTCATGTGCCCGTCACTTTAAATGGAAAGGAGCTGCAGTTGGCCACACCCCCTGTCTGTAACGTTGTTCGCATACAGCGTATGACAACAGGTTATATATTGTTGTTTGAGTAAGATCAGAACTCAGTAGCTGGGAGTCGTACTGTATGTACGTCATTTACGATCTCTTCCCGTTCAAGTTAATTAAGTCAGACACCATGGATGTGTGCCAGGTTTTTTTTTTTGGCTAGCTAGCTATGTTTATGAAGGTGTTGCAGCTAGCAGTCAGCACAAATGCTTACTTTCGAACCCCACCCCTGCCCATTCTCCATGTAATGTGGAGTTGCGTCAGGAAGGGCATCCAGCGTAATACTTGTGCCAAATCTACATGCAGATCCATGTGGGATCTGCTGTGGCGACCCCATAGAGGTTCATATAAAAAGCAAGAGGGCGTACTTGCTATTCCGAGCACGTACCCAGACTGTGCCGACATGGGGAGCTGGACACCATTACCAAACCGGGCAAAAGGAGTACGAAATACCCGGATGTGCCTATTCATTTACATTACGAGTGCCCGGGTCGAGTAATGTACACTGGATTTTTTCACTCGTGGTGGCTCCACGAATGAAAAAAAAACCCCGGTTAGTTTGTATTAATTTTGTAATACCATCTATCAATTACAAATATCGAAAAAAAATTAAAGGATTTTCACTTACCAATAGCAGATAAAGGCAGTTTGACATGATACAAGAAAAAGCTGTTACAATATTTCGACTGAAATAAGAACTTGAAAGAATTTTTGGTTGAATTTC
>OMMV01193085.1:0-17973 GCA_900302635.1 Chatrabus melanurus
CCAGAGGCCTGGGAGTTTGAGGGTTCTGCGCAGTATCTTAGCTCTTCCTAGGACTGCGCTCTTCTGGACAGAAACCTCTGATGTTGTGCCTGGAATCTGCTGGAGCCACTCTTCCAATTTGGGGGTTACAACTCCTAATCCTCCTATTACCACTGGGACCACTTTGGACTTTACATTCCACATCTGCTCCAGTTGTTCCTTCAGCCCCTGGTACTTCTTGATTTTCTCGTGCTCCTTCTTTCTGATGTTACTGTCAGCTGGGATTGCCACATCTATCACAACCGCAGTCTTCTGTTCCTTGTCAACCACCACTATGTCTGGTTGGTTGGCCAGCAGCTGCTTGTCTGTTTGGAATTTGAATTCCCACAAGATCTTAGCCCTGTTGTTCTCAACCACCTTCAGAGGTGTCTCCCATCAGGACTTGGGGACTTCTAATCCATATGCGGCACAGATGTTCCTGTACACTATCCCCGCCATTTGGTTGTGCCTCTCAGTGTATGCTGTCCCAGCTTGCATCTTGCATCCTGCTACTATGTGCTGGACTGTCTCTGGGGCACATTTGCACAGACTGCAACTTGGGTCCTATTGGCTGTGGTAGACTCCTGCCTCTATGGATCTGGTGCTTAGGGCTTGTTCTTGTGCTGCCATGATCAAAGCCTCTGTGCTGTCCTTTAGGCCTGCCCTTTCTAGCCATTGGTAGGATTTCTTGATGTCAGCCACATCCTCTATCTGTCGATGGTACATCCTAGGGAGGGGCTTAGTCTTCCATGATACTTCCTCTTCCTTTTCCTTGTCACCATCTGTCTTCAGCTGCCTGAGGCACTCTTATAGCAGCTCATCTTGGGGGGCCATCTTCCTGACTAACCCACTAACCCTTGCAGCTGGATAGTGTAGTGGCAGAATTACCATCTTCAGAACAGCAGATTGGAGGTTCAAACCCCAGTCAGTACATATATCCAGTAAGGGTCACCAGGCTAGACTCCCCATGCTACCCAAGCCTACCTCGGAAAATGAGTGAGATATATAATTAAAGCCATACCGGCTCGGACGTCGTCTGGGTTAACAAGGTCCACGTCAGATAGGCATTCGTATAATAAAACAGGCAATCATATAAAATCCTTTATGTAAGAAGTCAACAGTCATGCAGTGCTAATGTAAATATTGGTTGGAGTAATCGCAGTCAATGTGTAATTGTCGTTCTTTTCTTCCACTTGTTCTCTGCCTGCACCAGGTTGACCAGATGACTGCTGAGGCCGATCAGTATGGTAATGAGCTGCGTAGAACCAAAATGGAAATAGCTGACTTCAACAGTATGATCAGGTGTCTGCGGAATGAGATCCTTGCCGTGCAGAGACAGGTGACAGAAGCATTTACACCATATCTTGTGTGTACAAAGTAAGTGGCAGCAATGGATTTGGTGATTGCTGCTTTCACTCCTCCTCCAAGTGGTTTCACTCGTTCATATAGTTTTCCTGATGAGAAGCATGGTAATACTTCAGGAGACATTAGAGCAAACTGGATTTAACACTGCATTTGGTCGTAGGTGTTACAAATCAGTAAAACATTAAGTGCAAAAAGAGACGCATTAGGAAGCAAAAATCAAAGTTTTGTCAGATCATTGCTTTTGTTAAAATAGCATCAAACAGAACAAATTTAATGACACTTGACCGATACCGGTGTGTTTAACAGCTGTAAAAATGGCTGATTTATGGTGACCTGAACACTGTGCATGGAAGAAAACAATGTGACAAAAAAACAAAAAAAAACTGAGCGATGGCAAAGACAAGATCCAATCATACTCGCAGTTTGTGTCTCACAATGAAACTGCTTATGTTTTGGTGCAGGCATGCTGATCACAGATATGATTGGTATGACAATTATTCACAATGATTATCAATCTGTCTGCTCCTCAAATCACCTTTGGTGTAACATAATAGCTTTTTAACAAACTGAAATGTAAGAACACATGAAACATAAGAATATCTGAATGTTTTGTGTGATGAGGCCTCTTGCATGTAAAGCTAGAAAGGCATTCATTAGAGTGAATACCTCTGCCAAAAACCACAGCACAGTATCTTCCAATATTTAAAAAAATTAAAGCTAAAAATTTCCAGGCTCAGACTTTTGTTGAGCTGCCCAATCATGTAATAATACCTATTCCAGACCACAGTATTTTCATTATGTTTTGTCAATAAATATTATACAAATAATGAATGTTTATGCATGCAATGGTTAGAATATTTTCATCGTTCACCTCATGAAAATATTTTTTCCATTGTACGAATTAAGACATTCATTATTTCTTTTATATGACACCTAAATAGATCCACGTCATTCGATATTTTGCTTAAAATTAGACAGATGTTTCTTCTCAGAACAGGAAGCCGTGGGCAGCGGGACATAGACGGCGCTTTGTCTGCACAGCAGTTCACTCCACCCAGCAGGCGACTCGCCTACACACTGCTGAGGTCCGCGAGAGCCGCAGCGGAGCGAAGCGAAAAAATCGCTGGAAAAATCGCAATTCTTCATCTGACAGCGCTTCTACGGCCGCTAAAGATATCCCCATGAAAACTGCGTGAGCTTCTAACCGGACGCATTTTTACAACCTGGTGGCAGAGGTGTGCAAAAGTCCAAAACGGATAGTCCAAAAATGCACGGTACATTACGTCATCGTGCAATGGGGCAAATAATGAATGTCACGTGACGTACAATCCACCAATCAAATGACAAGGATTTATTTAGGTGTCATATAAAAGTAAACTAGCATATCCTTCGGTGTTAAAAATCTTTCCTGTTATGTTATGGCTCCACCTCCTAATCTGTTATGTTGATATGAAATTTGTAGTAATAATCTGAGATTTGCTCTATACTGTCTGTACTGTTTCCTTCACCTGCCCAGCCCAGGGACTGCAGATGGAAATTAGGTAGTAGCTAAATCTGGTACAAAGTATCTCCTCTTTTTTATTTTTTATTTATGCATTTTATGCATGGTACCTGAAAGAAATTAACTTAATAAAAAATTTTTAAAGCATATTATTATTATGATGATGATGAAAGCCTAGACACACCGCTTTTTATAGATCCAGCCCAAAGTTGAATGGCTCAGTTCCATGTCAGACTAAGATGTTCTACAAATTCTTATAAAAGTCAGTTTATTATTATTTACTCCTAATGGATGTGGTAAGGACAGAAAATGTTCAGCAGACATAAAAATAATGTTCAAAAATAAATCTCTTACACAGTAATTTCAGTTTGGAAAGTCAACTGTATTGATTTGAAAAGTTCGGGCCAATTAAATATGGCTAAAAAAATACATTATCCTTTTTTAATTGTTGTACAGAGAATTTTGATTTTAGGCATTTTTTAACTTAATTCTAAATATGCAATATTTAGAGGCCAGTTCCATACAGAATTTTAAATGAATTAACTTTAGAAATTATGAAAATAAAAACTTCATTGAGTGTATTCTGATTGGGGGTGAGTGAAGGTTAGCTGGTAAATCGGATTGCTCAGTAACCAAATGGCTGGTGAGTTTAAGACCTTGTTGGTGCCGAGTGTTGAAGTGCCCTGAAGCACGACACTGAACCCCCAGAGTGAGAAAAGAGAAGAATTAACAAATTGAAATGTACTGTATTGGCCAGAATATAAGTCAGCCCTGATTATAAAACGTCCCTGTATTTTTCAGATGTATTTGTAGGGGGACCCCCCCCCAACCACCATCTTTTATTCAGGCCAATGTGGTATTTTCACAAAGAAATCATTTTAAAAGTCAAACGATTGCTCTGCAGCATACCAGCCTTGAGACCCAGACAGCTGAGGTGGAGCGGAGCTTGCTGTGAAGGATGCTAAGGATCACATTAGGGACTTGGAGCTCGCTCTGCAGCAGGCCAAACAGGATATGTCTCGGCAGCTCAGAGACTACCAGGAGCTGATGAATGACAAGATGGCCCTGGACATAGAGATCTCCACATACAAGAAGCTGCTGGAAGGAGAGGAGGACAGGTGAGATGTGTTAAAACACCTCAGCAGTGTCACATTGTACTCAGAGATGTGATGAAACAAAACCGCACTTTAGAGTTCCCTGGATATAGCATTTACAAACCCAGCCAAATTTGGATTTATTTAAATTAATTAATACATTTTTTGTACTCCATAAATTTGACTGTCATTTCTGAAAGGGTGCTGCTCACTTCCAGTGTCAGAGGCTGTAAACCTGATAACTCGACTGCCTAACAACCTTGCAAATTATTTTATATTAAATAAATGGTCTTGGGATAGGGTTAGTTTTAGGATTAGGGTAAGTGTTAAGGTTATGATAAGGGTTATGATTAGGGTGAGGATAAAGGTTAGGATAAGGGTTAAGGTTACGGTTAGGATTAGGGCTAGTATTAGGATTAACTTTAGGACTTGGATTAGGGTTAGGATAAGGACAAGTTTCGGGTAAGGATGAGGATAAGGGTTAATATTAGGATAAGTGTTAGTGTTTAAGTTTGGAAATTAGAACTATACTTCTGCTTCCGGACCACAGCTATGTGCACTTAGGGGAGTCTTGCACAACAGCATAATTCCAATATGGTCCAGGTCCAATTCCAGCATTTGTGTGATTCGCAAATGACTTTTCCTGGAGTGACCACAACATTAGAAAAAGGGAAATATTGCCTTTATTTATATTTCCATGGAAGCTGTACACCACCAGGGTGCAAAGATTGTATTCGGATCATTTTTGACCTGGCACTTAAAATCACAGTCACAGAGTCAGTTACACAAAACACACACACACACACAACTGAGTTTATGTGTGCTGCTGATTGATCTTAGACAGAACTAAAACTTTCTCGTGCAGGTGCAACATCACCTTTCCATGACCCCATACACAACTCAAGTTCAAACAATTTCAGACACAACTGCAACATTTCTTGAAGGTGTTCTTTCCTAATACCTCTACATTCAGAGGCTCTAAAGGTGCTGCAGATGTGAGAAATATATCTGCAAAGTCCATGCACACACAGTTGCATACTGCCCTACATGTGCTCATTAGTTGATTGATTTATGTTGTTCACATTTATGTTGTTCACATTTGACTGTTATTGGGAGTGTCTTCAATAAAATACATTCAAAACTACTTTCAAGTACTATCTCTTGATAAAAAAAATATTGTTTACCACCTATGCAGTACCTTAAGAAATAATAATATTAATAATATCTACTTTAGTAAAGAAAACAATTACAACAGCTGTGTTGTAATAAAAACGAGTGGTGTCCACTGAATAAATGCAGTCTTTCTGCACTGTGAAAAGGGAAAACTCAGATATTCACACAGTTTGTGATGAATGACAGGTTGTTTCTTCATGCAAAATAGATTTGCCATTTAAAATTAAATGAAGCTGCTTTATTTTAGGGCTTTAGTGAGGGTGGGTCATGTTTGGCACTGAGGACAAGGGGAGTATACAGAATGTTAGGACATCAGGAGGGTTAATTGGAATAAGCAGGTTTAGAAAATGAATGAATAATTAACATATACTCCATATAGGAGATCCATCCATTCATTTTCCGAACCCGCTTATTCCAGTTACAGGTCATGGGGATGCTGGAGCCTATCCCAGCAGTCATCGGGCGAGAGGCTGTCAGGTTTTCACTTGCAGAGGGCGCAAAAGAGCACAAACAGAGAGAGACAGATTGAGGCAAGGAGACAAGGAATGACAAAAGACACTAGAAACTGAACATTGAAAGACAAACATAAGACATGAGAAATAATCTGAAACTAAATGGACACTAGAAATAAAACCAAGACTAAATGGATACTTCGAAAAATAAAACAGAACATAAAATGACCTTTGGAACTGAACCACAACAAGACACTAGAAGGAAGCAGAGGGAGCCCGGAACCAAAGACACAAAGAGGGGACAAGAGAACACATACACCCGGAAGCAGTGAACAGGAAGTGAAGACACATGAAGCAGACAGAGAGAGGGTGACAGGGTACAATGTGTACAACACGAGGGTGAAACACAAAGAGAAGAAAGAGCAACGTGGAAGAAGAATACCACAAATAAAACAAGAACACAAGAAGAGACCATTGATCTATATTACTGGAATGTGCACCGCCGCCGCCATTACTAAGTGTTGAACAGAATGTAAACTCATGTATGGCGATGCGGCCCACATCACCATTAAAATCACTGATTTCATAACTATCTATTCATCAGATTTCCTTCTAATATGTGTCTTTGTAAAGCTAATGCTTTGACGAATGATATTATTTTACTGAATTGAAAATGTCGGAATGATGAAAAATTCCAAGTAATGAGGACGAAAATGAAAGGCACTGGCTACTGGTGGTGTTGTATTTATTGAGTTACTGCCGAAAGTCTATTATTTTGCAGTTTTGAGTCCTAGACAAATTTAATATCAATCAATGTGCTCTGCTCACTAAGTTTTAACATTAAGTTTGTTTGATTTTGCACAAATGACAGCATCTCATAAAACATCACTCTGTACAGATTTAAAATCATCAAAGGCAGCTACTGCAGGAGGAAGTGCTTCGGGGATGTGACCGAAGAATGTTGAGGTATATGGCCGGAGTGAGGTGGCGAGAAGATGTGGAGTGACGGAACTGGAAGTCAGAATAAGGCAAGGCAGACTTTGAACGTGGCATGGTTGTTGGTGCCAGACGGGCTGGTCTGAGTATTTCAGAAACTGTTGATCTACTGGGATTTTCACGCACAACCATCTCTCGGGTTTACAGAGAATGGTCCAAAAAAGAGCAGATATCCAGTGAGCGCAGTTGTGTGGACAAAAATGCCTTGTTGATGTCAGAGGTCAGAGGAGAATGGGCAGACCGGTTTGAGATGATAAAAAGGGAACAGTAACTCAAATAACCACTTGTTACAACCAAGGTATGCAGAATACCATCTCTGAATGCACAACACGTCGAACCTTGAAGCAGATGGGCTACAGCAGCAGGTCCAACGCGGTACTAGCAAGATGTACCTAATAAAGTAGCCGGTAAGTGAAGTTCAGTGGTTTGCTGCTGCTTTGTCTGTAAGACAGCACTCAGGGTGTAAAAGCTCACGTAATACTTCCTGCTTTCAAATGGTGACATGTTCCGGCTGTTAACTGAACTCTGTCCTCAAGTTGTTCTGTCAGGAAGTGTTCTATCTCAGATCACATTTGTCAGATGTTTGAGAGTGTTCCGAGGTAACTCTTCTTTGGTATTTTAATAATTGCAAGTGTTTGAATGTAGTGCATGCTGCAGGGCATGGTTGACGTAAGGAAATACAGCTTTGCAAACATTACTGACATATTATGTGAAGGTGGTGTGAAGAGCCTTTCTAAATGTATGTTATTTTTCTGTATTCTCCCAGCAGTCATTTTCCACAATGGATAAAGACGCTTTACTGGCTCGTATCCTGAAGTCAAAGGACACGTTCTCTCTTCTTGGAGGCCAGGAGCCTACCGGGGTGATACGTAACAATAAGTACATCAATGTGTTGACCTTTGGAGTTAAGCTGACAGACAAGAATGTTGGCGATGACTTGCTGTCCCTTGATTGTGCCATACGCATTGCTCTTGGTGATGAAATCAAAACGGTTATACTGCTCGGGCCAGAAGGATCGGGTAAAACAACAGCTTTGTGGAAGCTAGCTGTGGATTGGGCAAAAGGTGAAGACCTTCAAAACTTTTCCTATGTCTTCCATTTCCGATTCAGGGAATTAAATTCTCTTAATGGGATCCTTAATTTGGAGACATTGCTGTTGCACCATCATGGTCACGTCACTTCAGAGTCCATGCCCCTAATTCTGCAGAAACCTGAGAATGTGCTGTTCATGTTTGACGAGTTGGACCAGTACATTCACAGCCTGGACCCCTCCATCCACAAGCTGTGTTCCGACCCGAGTCAGGCAGTTTCTGGGTCCTGTTTAGTGGCCAGTCTGCTTCATGGATCACTGCTAAAAGGTGCTGCCTTTGTGGTGGCAAGCAGGCCAACGGAATCTCTCGACTTTCTGAGTGGAACCAGCTTAGAACTTTTCGGATTTCAGAAGCCCCAAAGGGAGGCTTACTTTACTGCTTTCTTTTCTGTACCAGCTGCTGCCAACAAAGCATTGGCGACCATGGAGAGGACACTCGGTTTTTACAATTTTAGTTCCTCCCCCAGATTTTGTTGGACAGTTTGTTCCATCTACAAGTCGCTGATGGATGCAGGAAAGGCATTACCTGAAACATTATCTCAACTGTGTATCGAGATCCTGGTTCACCTGATTCAGACGCTCCCACAGAAAGAAACGTACATCAGGGAGTTGGTGCTGGCTCTTGGTACAATGGCTTCTCATTTCTTGCTTCACCAGCAGTCAAGCTGCACCAAAGAGGAAATGAACTCTTTTGGCTTTCAACAATTTCTCACCACTCCATCCTCAGTGGATGTTTTCTTGCATGTCGACACTGATCTAGAGTCAAGTGAAGAAGTTTTCTCCTTCCACTCCCGACTATTTCAGGAGTTTCTCTTGGCTGTCTCTTTATTTTTGGGCAAGTCATTGTCTGAAGATGTGGAGAGCATATTAGAAAAGCATGAAGGCCATGTAAAGTTTGTCGACTTCTTCTTGTCTGGGCTTTCGGAACCAATTCAGCGGAGACCATTAGAGACCCTGATGGGGGAATTCAGCTCTGACCGGATTGTGGATTTCAAAGGCTGGTTTAAAAGCAGCTCACAGAAGATACTACAGGGATGGTCCAAGGACAAACACCTCCATTGCTTTGATTTACTTCATCAAAGTCAGAATAAGAGTCTGGTGAAAGAGATCATCACTTCCTCAGAACGAATTGGCATGAGCTATGGGAGTCTGGGCCTCAGCAACTGTATGGCACTGAACTACGTTGTCGTGTGCCTTGGACACATGGAACAGTTGAATCTGTACCTTGCAAAGGATTTCACAGAGGAGAAAGCATGGATTCTGTCTCCAGCTATGAGCATGTCACATAAGATAATGTAAGTAATGTGTTCAAAATAATGGGGAAAAAACAGTTTGCCTTGGCATCTGTTGGAGAATTAATTTGAGCCATATGAAGATGTTCCAGAACTGCTATGTAATTTGAGCAATTATCATGCTCACAAACAGATTTATTTTAGTCTAGGCCCAACCTGGATGTATGACATACCAGCTATTGTGTTCTGTCACATGTTGTGCATGCATAGAGAGCCAAATACCACCAGCTATTTTTCTACTCCAACCCGTAACTCTAACCCTGACGCCCATTGGTGTTGGTGCTTATCTCCAGATTCCATAGCCTGAAGCAGATGAGAGTCTACAACTGCCCTTGGATTGGATGCCAGTCTGACTTAGGTTACTTCCCCAGCCAAGGCCAGTACCAATTTACAGGTGGGTGGGCTGAGCAATGCAGATGAAGTGTCTTGTACAATGACACAGACAAGTAGCGTGACCGGGAATTGAACCCAGGTCTACATATTGGTGTCCCAACTCCTTATCCACTGAGCTCTTAAAACTACGGTCCTGGTCAGAATTACTGGCACCCCGGTATTTTAGGTACAGAATTTAAGATAAGTTCAGAAATAAATGCGATTGAACCATTTTTGTACAATGGTAAATGGACTACATTTATATCACGCTTTTCCATCTGAAACAGATGCTCAAAGTGCTTTAACATGATGCCTCACATTCATTGATATCAGGGTGCTGCCATGCAAGGCACTTAACTGCACACTGGGAGTAACTTGGGGTTAAGGACCTTTTTCCCCTCTTCTTCCCCATCTTACTTGAACGAATGTTCCCAGCTATTGCCCAAGGGCCCTTAGTGATTTTCTGGTCTGACAGTGGTTTAAACCAAGGATTTTCTGATCTCAAGCCCACTGCTTTAACCTCTAGACCATCACCTCCCATATTCAATATATTTAATAAAATGTTCAAAGTTACTGAACAACAAAAAAAAAAAATGCTTTCATATTGTGAAATAGGGCAGTACAGTGGCTTAGTGGTTAGCACTGTTGCCTCACAGCAAGAAGGTCCCAGGTTCACTTCCCACCTGGTCCTCCCACTTCCAAAAGACATGCAGGTTAGGTGAATTGGTTACTCTAAATTGACCGTGGGTGTGAGTGAGAGTGTGAATGTGTTTGTCTGTCTATATGCGGCCCTGCGATGGACTGGCAGCCTGTCCAAGGTGTACCTCACCCAGTGACCACTGGGATAGGCTCCAGCACCCCCGTGACCTTTAATTGGAGTAAGCGGGTATTGAAAATGATTGGATGAATATTGTGAAATTAAAAAATGCAGACATTAAGCGTACAACCACAGAATTATTGTCATCCTTTGATGAATTCACAGTAAATCAGCACTTTTACAGCCAGATTTCTTTAGGCAAGTCAGTGAATATGTCTTGGATTTCATTTATGGTAAATCTGTCTGGAGTAGGCAGTTAGCAAAAATTGAGTGTATGTGTAAGAAGGAGACTAGTGAGTAAAGCCACCAAGACACCCATTATACGTGTAAATCTGAAGGAGTTATAGGGTTGTGAGGCTGTGACTGATGAAACTGGGCATGGTGCAACTTTTGCCTGTTACATCACCAGTCAAGGCTTCAAGGACGAGTGGAGCAGACTTTTTTTTTTTTTTAACAAGAAAATAGATCAGATCAATGTTTTTGTATCTCGTGTGCTTTCTGGCAAACTGTAAATTTTGTGTTTTCTTTTGAAGAAAACACAAAATTTAATTCCATTACCTGTTCTTTGCCTTCTCTATGCACCTTTTTTTTGTGTCCCTATAGGAACATGAGGTTTGCTCTGTTATGTCCCACAGATTATCAAGCAGCTCTTTAAGTAGTGGAGCCATCTCTCATGTGGCTTCTGCTCTCAGCAAAGGAATCACAGAGGATCTGGATCTCTACACTTCCCATTTGGGTGATGCAAAACTCAAAATCCTCTGCACTGGACTCAGGGACTGCAAGCTCCACAAATTAAAGTAAGATTAGCCAGGGGCACTTTCAACAGTGTTTTTCATATTAACACATTTTCTCAAAGAGAAAATATTGTTCATGAACTGAGTAAGTGCATGGTAAATCTGCATATTTGGTCTTGATTTACAAAGCGTTCGAGTATGTGAACTGACAGAGGAATGCTGTGAAGATCTGAAGTCTGTCCTCACCTCTGGAACCTCTCAGTTATGTGTGTTGGACATGACGTTTAATGAGATCGGGGACCAAGGCTTCACAAAACTGTGTCAAGCACTGCACAGTCCTCATTGCAAACTACAGGAGCTTGCGTATGTACGGTTTATTGTTGCATTGCTGCAAAATAATGTAACAGCATCTTCAAAATGTCATATTTTGATTTAAAAAAAATTAAAATGTGTTTTTTTGTTCATTAAAAGGCTACACTCCTGCAAGTTGACTGCAGCATCCATGAATGTTCTGTCAGCAGCTTTGTGTTCTGGCCAATCACAACTGCGAAAAGTCGACTTGACATGCAATAATATTGGAGACAGTGGGGTGAAGGCTTTATCCAAGTCCCTGCAGCATCCAGCCTGTAAACTGGAGAGCCTCATGTAAGTCTCTGTTTCAATATAAGACAGCAACTACCAATTATTTTCATTTTAATATGTTAGTTGAATTTATGATCCATTGTTTAGTTAAAAAAAAAATGCTTTGTGAAAAGATGGAGTACCTCAGCGGGATAGTACTAGCCAACCACTGGCTGATATGATGGAGAGGAGAAAGGCAGACATACTGTGTACATGAGACCAACTGGAGGTTGGTTCAAACTGTTCCACCATGGGGTGGGTGGGGGGAGAAATGGAGCAGGGGTAATCCTGAAGGACGAATATATTTAGAATGTATTGAAGATGAAGAAAGTGTCTGACAGAGTGATGAGTGTGAACCTGGAAATTCAGGAGGTGATGATGAATGTCATCAGCACATATGCCCCGATAGTGTGGCGTGAGATGGAGGACAAAAAAGATTTCTGGAGTGATTTAAATGAAGCAGTGGAGCGTGTATCCAAGGAAGAAAGAGCAGTGCCTGGAGTGGACTTCAGTAGGTATGTTGAGGAGTATGTACGCCGTCAAAGAGAGGAATGTGGTAGGGTAGATGGTGATGGATTTTGCAAAAACATATGGAAATAGTTGTGACGTGGAGTGAGCAGTGGAGATTTTAAACCAGCTTCTTTAACTGTCGAAGAAGTTTCTCACTGATCTAGTTGAGATGTATCGAAAAGTTAACAGCAACTGGATTTATTGTTGTTCTTTAAAATGTTTCACCACTTATCCAATCTAAAACATGCATGACGTTCAGATGAAGACAGGATGTAAACTCAGCAAGCGGAAAATATTTTCGTACAAAAAAAAATTCTGTGCCACAACATTAAAAAAAATAAAGTCTCTGGTTTTGTTTTTGTTCCTAGACATATATAATTTTTTTCTGGTTTTCATTTTCATTCCTTGAACCGATTCAAAGCCTTGATTAAAAATTAAATGTTATTTAATAACCTCAGCTGGATGTGTCTGTGATTAACACACAACCGTGCAATTCAATGTTTTTACTTATTTAATTTTTAAAATATTTTTCCTATACTTTGTTGCCATTTGTCACATTTGATATATCTTTTAATTATATTCCCAGACTGTTTGATAGCCAGCTGACGGGGGGCTGTTGTCCACATTTGATGGAAGCCTTGAAGTCAGAACACTGCTCACTGCTGGAACTGGATCTGTCAGTGAATGAGTTGGGCCAGGAGGGGGCGCTGCTTCTCTGCCAAGGCCTCTGCACACCCACGTGTCAAATTGAGAAACTTTGGTAGTCATTTGACTTGTCGTTGTTAAAGGGTCACAGTTCAAAGCTTCAATTAATACACAATACAGTGTTTTGTAAATAAAATTCAGACAGTTATTGTTGTGTATTCTGCTCTGTGCTGCAGCCTGATACGGTGCAAATTAACCGAGTTAGTCTTCAAGGAACTGGGCTCATTGCTCAGAAGCGGGACATGTCGACTGAAGTCCTTGTCTGTGGGATTAAACCAAGTAGAAGACCAAGGGGTCAAACATCTTTGGGATGCTATAGCACATCCAAGCTGTCTGTTAGAAGAACTGGAGTGAGTCAACAAATTAAAAGAACACCGAAGCAACAAGAAATCCCAAAATAATGTGCAAGAGTAAATCTGTGTCTCCTCCGCTGCAGTGTTGAAATGACCGGTTTGACGGACGCTTGTGTTGAGGACATGTGCGCTGCTATAAGAGCCAGTAAGTCTTTGAAGAGCGTGGAACTGAGAAACAACTTGTTGACCGACGCTTCCGTCCATCAACTCGTCCACGTCATGCAGGACAGCAGCAACATGCTGGAGATGAAGTGAGTAAAAGCAGTTTTTTTTAATACTTGGAGACTTTTCCCAACTCTTATTGACAGTTGCAAAGTTACTCAACATAATTCTTTTAAACCGATGCCTAAGCATCATATTCATCTCCAATTCTTTCAGCCTGAAGTACAACGACTTTTCTGAAGAAAGCTTGGAAATACTGGATGAATGTGACAAAATAAGATACTGAAAAAGCTGAGGTTGTCATTCCGCACAACTGCAACCAGTGACTGTTTGAACAGATGGCATGCTGCCATGTTTGTCTTACAACACATTTACCACAGTTTGGTTAAATAAATACTTTATTCAGAAATATTTCATATGTATTTTTTAAGAGACATTCTGTATTGAGCACATTGACCTTTGTTGAGGGAAAACGGCACCTTCAGTAAGGCAGATACATCTTTGACAGTTGTAACATATGTGAAAGATTTCAATATAAATGTTATTTACATGTTTAAACTGAGTTTGTAGATTGAGGCAAAAAAATTTTGCTGTCTCTGCTGAGCTTTTTATTGTAAACACAGAAATACTGTTTGTAATCTGCCCGTGAGTTCCGTGTATCAGGCCTTGTCTCTGTTTTGAAAAGGTCTAAATTCAGAGTAAAAGAAGATTTCTGATCTCAGTGGTTTTGTGTTTCTCCATTAAATGACCATCCTAGCCATTTTGATATTTCAGCCAAAAATATAGATGTCTTACATGTTACACATAAGTCGGATGCTAACCAGTGACCTGAGGTGACAACCAGATGTCTGTGCTACTAGGTCTGTTTGAAGGATCCCTGGGTACCAGTGGAATGCCTTTGTGTCAAACAAAAGGTTATGTAGGGAGACTAAGATGGGGGGAGTATCTGGGATCCACCAAATGTGGCACACATTTGGTCCAAATGGGGTTGAAAATCAAATTCTTAGACCTTTGAAAAATGATTTTTTTTTTACCTTGATTGCCAAGTTTGGGAGAATTCACCAAAAGGACCTGGGAGGAGTAGGTCAACAAAGATGCAGACATGGCCATGACCCCAATGTTTGACCAATGGCAAATTTGACCTTGCTGGCAATCTCAGAACCCACCTCCATTTTAGTGCTAAGTTCAATGCAAATCAGAATGAATAATATCAATTTTGACCCCAATGAATGACCTTTGGTAAATTTGATCTTGACTGGGCAATTCGAGAACCCACCTACATAAGTGTGCCACGTTTAATGGACATCTGACTGGGGGGGGGGGGATTATAATTTGACCGTTGACCCCAGTGACCTTGACATTTGAAAGGTTACGTATGGAAGATCGGGAAGTATCACTTGCATTGTGAGGGAATGTCAGCTACGACATTTTGGCCATGTGGCACGTTTCTCTGGGCATTTTCCAGCATGCAGGTGCCTCGGTGTTGAGGACCCAAACTGCTGGAGAAGGCCAGGGGGACGTCCACATTTCACCTGGCTGCAGTTGTGTGCCTGGATGATTGTCATCCAGGACCCAAGGCGGTTCCGTGGTGTGGTGGATGCGGCTACGCATGGCACTAGCGTGTGCTCCCAGACCTGACCTGACTAGCATGAACAGAAGCCAGTGGAATCTGTGCTTTTGCCTTCTCATTTTCAGTTGCAAGGTTTAGAAAATGTTGCCAACAAATTGACATGTTCCATACTTCCATATTTTGGGCTCAAACATCAAAATGACCGGTGTGGTCCTTTGAGGTTATTGGTGGAGCTTGCTGCCCTCTGATTTTAATGATATTGTTGGAGGTGTTACTTCAGCTTGTATCTGAGCTGCTCTCGACATCACTGCGGTCATCTTTTGACACCTGTAAAATGAAGTATTAAAAGGAAACGAGTGTACTCACTTCTGCAAAAACAAATACAATAAAAATGAATCCAACACGAAGCAAAAAAGACCAACCTTTCCTCTGGAAATAGCTTTGACAGCAATCCCAGCAATAACATAGAACCAGATGATGTGAAGAGCCTGCAGGACCAACAGCAACCCGCTGAAGAGCCACCAGGAACGGTACGGCCCAATTATCCTCCAGCTTTCAAACAAAATGCTGTGAATAATCCTGCAGCAAACATCCCATACAGAGGTTACCACGGCTCACAATACATTATTACAATTAGTCTTCACTGTGGGCAATTCAGTGTAAAATGGACAAGCTGAGTCTAAGGGCCCTATCTTCCACCCGGGGCAAAGCAGCGCACAGTGCAGTTCAAGGGTCATTGCTGGTTTCCAACCAACTCAGTTGTCACTTTCTCACCTAGCATCCACATTCTTTAAATACCAAGTGTACTTGTGCTCATCTGTGCATGTTGGTGTTAAATTGAGTTGTGGTCAGGCATAGTGTTAGTGCATTGCTGTCCTGAGGTAGCAGAACGCGATTACGCCGTAGACCAGCAAAAAGCCAGTCTGAAGTCGAGCGCAGAGCTTTTATGCTATTTACATGCCACAATATTCAGATAAGCCTTACATAAGGCGGGTTCAAGACACTCTGCTTGTACACACAGGGATGCGCAGTAGCGCTCAGATTCCTCCTCTTCATTCATCAAACGAAAAGGAAAATGAATTGAAAACAAAGAGGAGTTTAACATGCCCCAAATACACTTATGCTATACGCTTTAGACCATGCACCATAATTAGTAAAGATAGGGCCCTAAGTAAATATTAAAATAGTTTATTTGGTACAAAAACAAGCACTCACCAGAAGGGATAGATGACCAGTCGAGTGAGGAAGAATGTTATGCTGAACACCACAAACAGGCCATCACATACCCTCTGGTACTTGGCATAGTTGGCCAGTTTGCCAGCCTTTGGGAATAAATGAGACATTAATGATTCATTGTGTTACAAAATCAAGACAGAATCTATGGTGTAACTTCCAGCACTGGCATATTGTCACTACAATCTCAGAAATAAGAGGTGTTTTACTGTCAGACAGTACTTGTAGGTCGAAGCTGACATGCTGTCAGGTCCTAGTTCCAGATTCATAAATTGTTTACCATCATTTGATACAAAAGTGCATGATGACAACACTCATCTTCTGGTTCTGTTGTTCTACCTGTTATTCAATGCTGGTCTGATATTCCGTGGTATCATGACTGGACGAGGCCTGCCTGTAATCGTTGGTTCCTGGTGTGAATATGAGATGGCTCATCCTGTCCGATATCGGCAGCAATAATGATTTGCTATTTGACACGATTGCAGACCGGCATGCGCAATAAACATTTGTCAAGCGGATGCAGCAGACGGCAGCCAGTGTTGCCAATTTAGCGACTTTGTTGCTAGATTTAGCCACTTTTGGCCATCTCTAGCAACTAAAAGCCTTATTTAGCGACTAGCAACAAATCGGGCGACTTTTCACAACTTTGGCAAGCATCAAAAAGATCGCCCGTCCCCTCCCTGCGCCCCGTCTGCAGACTCCACTGCACAGCACAAGTGGAGTGCAGCACAGATCACTCATCTCTCTGGTTCTTTCCGAAACGAGTTACTTCGCCCTCCCCCTACTCGCTCCCACTCGGTTTGCACCTTCTACGGCTATGGGCAAAGCAAGTGAAAGTGAGTTAGGGAAGGCCTAAGCAGCTCGTTTCGGACAGCCCTACACAATGTACAGACCTAAGCTAAGCTAAACTCTGCCGCTCCACCAGAAAAGCTGGTTTTGCAAATACAATACATACGGTCCTTCCGTTGTGACATTTCATAATAAAAGACCTCAATATTAATACTGCTGACCAGCAGGAACTTGCAAAAATGTATTATTAGTAGTCAAAGTTTTACATATCTTGGGAAGTTAATCCAGTGTTGAATAAGCATATTAATGCATGAATTCATTGTATATCAGACCAGTTTGTAGGACCACAGCATATCAGCTGCCTGGTCCTGCAAACCGGTCTGATATGCAATGAATCCATGCATTAATAGGTACATAATAAAATGTGTTGATATGCATCGTGAAGCTGAAAAATGGATTACAGCAGTGGAGGCTCCTGAATTCATAGAATTTATCTATACTACTAAAGGAAGGAACCAAGTTTCTCTCTGCCACTATACGTTTCGCCATGTGAATACCTACGGTTCTATAATTGCACAGACTGATAGTTGACATACATGTGATGTGTCAGAGGACATTTTTCGCTGCAATTAACAACCCACGAATTACTTAATTACATATTTCTTTTTTTCCCATGCTTATACATGCATAAAAACCCACAGCAGTGTCAGCTGAAAGTACCGTAGCCTACCGGTAGTGTGTTGTGCAATCACATGAATAAAACAGTTACTGTCAGTCTGAGTCTCTCCCATTTTCTAATGAGTATTTCGTTGGCATCACTTCACACACCAACACCATACTTCACAGGACTTTTATCTTTTTTTAGAGCAAGCAGTGTTCAATAGACATCTTCTAATCTAGAAACAATCAGACTAAAATAATGCAAAGTTCAGTACCCCGGAGAAAAATGCTTATACTTTACTTTCGTGCTAACGCACGGGCTTGTGGTCTAGTACTAAACTAAGGAATAGTACCCATGGGCATGAAGGCAGTGATGGCTTCAGCACTCTGACATTTGACCCCTGTGACCTTGAACTTCACCAAAATGATTGACCTCTGGCTGACCATAACAGGGCAATTCTGGAAT